>JAWQEG010003065.1:75000-80998 GCA_033782935.1 Petrolisthes cinctipes | reverse complement strand
AGGAAGTGTTTTGGGGGGAGGATGGAGGCAGGATTTTGAGGTGTATAGGGTGGATAGGATGAGGGTAAAGCAGGATGTATAGTATAGTAGGAAGTGTTTTGGGGGGAGGATGGAGGCAGGATTTTGAGGTGTATAGGGTGGATAGGGATGAGGGTAAAACAGGATGGATGTATAGTAGGAGGAATGAGACAGGAAATTGAGGTGTATAGGTAGATAGGATGAGGTAAAACAGGGATATATAGTAAAGGAACTGTTTTTGGGGGAGGATGGAGGCAGGAAATTGAGGTGGTATAGGTAGATAGGATGAGGGTAAAGCAGGATGGATGTATAGTAGGAGGATTGAGACAGGAAATTGAGGTGCATAGGTTAGATAGGATGAGGGGTAAAACAGGATGTATAGTAGGAACTGTTTTGGGGGGAAGATGGAAGCAGGAAATAGATGTGTGGGATGTTTTAGGGGGAGGAAGAGCTAGGGTTAAAAACAGGATGTATAGTATAGGAATTGTTTTTTGGGGGAAGGATGGAGGCAGAAAATAAAGGTGTGAGCGATGTTTATTTTTTTTTTTTATTTATTTTTTTTTTTTGGGGGGGGGGATGGAGGAAGGATGAGGAGGAAGTAGATATGGGAGATTATTTTGAGGGGAGGAGGAAGGAGGAAATCGAGGCGAGAGATTTTGTGAGGAGGAGAAAGGAGGGAGTTGATGTGGTATGTGAGTGGGAAGGATGTAAAGATGTGTAGATGGAATACAAAGAGACGAGGGAGGTGAGTGAAGGATGTAGGAATGTGTGTATAGGCTAGGGTAGGATGAAGGAGGGATGTGTATAACTAATAATAAGAGGAAGAAGGGATGTACATATTATTGGGAAAGTTTTGTATTTATATGGAGTAAATTAATACTTTCTTAGTGTGTGTATCTGTGTGTGTTTGTATGTGTGTGTATGTGTGGTGTGTTGTATGTATGTATATATATATATGTGTGTGTGTGTATATGTTGTGTGTTGGTGTATGTGTATGTGTGTGTGTTGTAACTCATGCAGCATCTAGCTAGTGACAAGAGTGACCCAAATCCCATGTATACAGGGACCTAATCTAATCTAATGAGAAGACGAGGCGAAGCAGGAGACAGACAGGCAGCTTTCGTTTCCTTCACTCCCACCCATTGACCACCACCAGGCACCATCTTCATCATCCTGTGTTGCATGACGAGTGTGTAAGACAGCTCTCTCTCTCACACACACACATACTTCCTTGTCTGGTGGTGGTGGTGGTTGTGGTTGTTAATGTAGTAGTGGTAGTAGTATTAGTAGTGGTGGTGATGATGATGATTACGTGTTGTTTTTATTATTATTATTACTATTATTATTGTGATGATGGTGAGTGAATCCAGTACACTATGCATATATCTGCCACAGAGAGAGAGAGAGAGAGACTGGGAAAAATAATAACAGGAGACCGATCACTCCACCACTGAAAGAGAGAGAGAGAGAGAGAGAGAGAGGAGAGGAGGAGAGAGAGAGAGAGAGAGAGAGAGAGAGAGATATGTGAGTGAATGAGTGACAGATCCATCAGAGGTATGTCAACAGACGATATGGAATAGACAATAGAGAAATGACTTCGTGTTTACTTAACAGTCTATACGAGATGACAGAGGTGTAGTTCTAGATATACAGTATAGGCTAATCTTATGTAGAGATGTGTATGTAGTTGTGATATCTTGGTGGTGATGGTGTTGATGATAGTGGTGGTGGTGGTAGCCTAATGGTGGTGAACGAGTCTATTGTTGGTGCATGTTTGGTGGTGAACAAGTGGTGATAATGGTGTTGGTAATGGTATGATAATAATGGTGGTGGTGGTGGTGGTGATAATAGTGGTGGTGGTGGAGGTGATGACGACGCTTCTCCACCAGTGAAATATGACATGCAGAGGTTTCATTCGTGCCCTATTTAGACACACACACACACACACACAGAGAGAGAGAGAGGGAGAGAGTGAAGAAGAAGAGAGAGAGAGAGAGAGGAGAGAGAGAGAGAGAGAATATGAATGAAGAAAAAGAGAAAAAATGAGGGAAAGGTATAGGAGGAATCAAAAGACAGGAAAGTGGAACTGCAGGGAAGGAAGAAGAGAATGAAACGGAGGGAGGAATAAATGAAGAAAGGGGAGAAAGGATGGAGGGAGGAAGGGAGGAAGATGACTCAGCAGGAGAGTGGGAAGTGGTAATGAAGGAAGAAAGATTACAAGGAGGGAAAGCAGAAGAGAAGAAGGAAATGGAAACAAAGGAGGAGAATGATGTAAGGAAGAGAGAGGAGAGAGAGAGAGAGGAGAGAGAGAGAGAGAGAGAGAGAGAGAGAGATACAGGTAAGGTGGGTGCGTGACCATCTGACCTCACCTCACATGCTCCATTGACGGGGGGAGGGGGAGGAGGAAACAAGGTCAACCTGGAGAGAGAGAGAAGCTACGCTTGAATATATAAAATGGGAAATGAAGACAGGTAATAAAGTGACAAAAATGAAGGTCGTACGAAGGGAAGGATAAAGAAAGGAGGAGGGTAAGTTGCTAGGCAACAATAATATTCTTAATATCTTTTTCCATTTGTGTGTGACATACCACTGTAATCAGTAGTCTAGTCAACATCTTCACTATAGTCTGACCATTACCGCATGTGTAAAGGTTATATATATATATATATTATATGCTGTGTGAATGAGACCATCACTACCTATATATCTTCACTATACTATCCTTCAGATCAGATGTCTGTTTGGGTGTGGGCTTCTATTCCCACACATCTTACTATTATTATCGGGGGGTAATGGGTGTGATGGCATTATCTGGGTAACATGTGCCAGGACAACCTTCACGAGGGGTCCATGTTTCTGGATAATTTGGACATCCCGGTCACATTATTACCATCTGTATATTGGCTTGGTACGTACCATACAACCAACCAATAACAGCACGTGGTGTGGCCTCCTCAGCTCCATCCACTGCTCTCTAACATTTGACCCCACAAAGGTTCAGTTAAGGGGGTAGATACAGTGTTGGTAAAGCTGGAGTAACTGATTCATCCAAACAATTCCAAGCAACAGACCATCATTATTTTTCTTAATCTGTTCCTGTTTCCTGACATAATTTGGAGGAATCAAGGGTAGTCCAGTATATCAAAAGAAAGTGTACTGTCCCCTTAAACCTCGGAGCTGGACCCCCAAAAGAAGAATTAGGCATACAGGTAGGTAGGTAGGTATGACTGTATCTAATGTTAGGGGTGTGAATGATTTGAAAAAGATAAAGGAAGTATGTGCATGGTAGATGTGTTTACGGAGTGTAGCTGGGTAATCTGATGCAAATTATTCACTAAACTATCTCAAGCAACAGACCACCATTATATTTGTTCTTCAGATTCTGTTCTGGCATACTTTGGATGAATCAAGTCTCTCCAATGTATTGTACGGAAACTGAATTACCGTCTTAAGAGAGGAGGTTTGGATGTGTGAAACCAATATTAAACAAAGGAAATGATGTAGTGAATGGAATGGTGTGAAGCGTGTTAGAGCAGGTGTGTGTGTGTGTATGTGAGTGAATGTGTGTGTTAGAGCAGGTGTGTGTGTGTGTGTGTGTGTTAGAGCAGGTGTATGTGTGTGTGTTAGAGCAGGTGTGTGTGTGTGTGAGTGTGTGTTAGAGCAGGTGTATGTGTGCGTGTTAGAGCAGGTGTGTGTGTGTGTGTGAGTGGTGTGTTAGAGCAGGTAGGTGTGTGTGTGTGTGTGTTTGTGAGTGTTAGAGCAGGTGTGTGTGTGTGTGTGTGTGTGTGTGTGTGTGTGTGTGTGTGTGTGTGTGTGTGTTAGAGCAGGTGTGTGTGTGTGTGTTAGAGCAGGTGTATGTGTGTGTGTTTAGAGCAGGTATGTGTGTGTGTTAGAGCAGGTATGTGTGTGAGAAAATGAGATATAAGAGGGTGTAGGTCTGTTTATGATTCATTTACTACAAGAAAACCCCTGAGATCTCTGTGCAAATATGAGTGTGTGTACAACGAAAAGTGTGTATTATTGAAGTGTTGTGTGTGTGTGTGTGTGTGTGTGTGTGTGTGTGTGTGTGTGTGTGTGTGTGTGTGTGCAGCTAAACGTTTGTGTATTAGCCTATTGAAGTGTGTGTGTGTGTGTGTGTGTGTGTACTCGCAATCTACAATCTCTAATCTACCTGAGTCGATGCCCGAGATCTGAAGCAGGCGGTTTCTGGACGACAGCCCACCCAAACCATCATGAGGCCACACACATTTGGAACCAATGGAGGCTTTGGGTGGGCTGTCGTCCAGAAACCTCCTGCTCCAGATCTCGGGCTTCGACTCGGGATTGTGGATGCGAATGTACAGTTAAATGTGTGTGTATTATTGAAATATAGGCCTAAATTCGTGTGTGTGTGTGTGTGTGTGGTGTGTGTGTGTGTGTGTATTGAATATGTATGAGTGAGTGTGTGTAATTGAAATACAAGTATGTTGAGTTTATGTGTGTTATTGAAATTAGGATATGTGTGTTTATGTGTGTTATTGAAATTAGGATATGTGTGTTTATGTGTGTTATTGAAATTATTTGTGTGCGTGTGTGTAATTGAAATATAAGTACCGGTATGTGTGAGTGTGTGTGTATTATTGAAATTATTTGTGTGTATGAGTGTATGTGTTTTATTGAAATTATGTGTGTGTGTGAGTGTGTGTGTAGTTGAAGTATAAGTATGTGTGAGTGTGTGTGTTTTATTGTAATTATGTTGTGTGTGTATGTGTGTAGGATATGTGTGGTGGTGTGTTATTGAAATTATATGTGTGTGTGTATGTGTGTGATTGAAATAATGTGTGTGTGTGTGTATTGAAATATAGTATGTGTGAATGTATGTGTATTATTGAAATTGTGTGTGTGTGTGTGTGTGATTGGAAATAAGTAGTGTGTTGTAATTAATATATAAGTATGTGTGAGTGTATGTTTTGTATTTATATTATGTGTATGTATTATTAAAATTATGTGTGTGTTGTGTGTGTGTGTGTGTGTGTGTGTGTGTGTGTGTGGTGTGTGTGTGTGACCCTGACCCGTTGAAGAAGAAGACGATGGTGTTGGTGGACTTAATATTGACCCCGAGGTGAGCTTGACCCCTCAACCCCTTCCCCCCCCCCCACCCGAAGTTCCCTCCTCCCTCGTAACTCACATTTCCTTCCCCTCCCTCCCCCTTCCCTCCCCTACTCTCCCCCTTCCTTCCTCCTCTCCCTCCCCCCTAGTTCCATCCCTCCCCCACTAGTTCCCCCCTACCCTCCCTCCTCCCCCCTAGTTCCATCCTTCCCCCCCCCCTTCCAAAGATCACTCCCACCCCCCCCACCCTCGTATTTCACATTTCCTTCCTCTTCCTTTCCTCCTTTCTCCTCCTACTCCTTTCTTACGCTCTTAACCCACATATCTTCCTCATTCTTTTATTTCTCCTCTTTCTGACGTTCCCTTCCCCCCCCCCTCTCTCTCTCTCTCTCTCTCTCTCTCATCTCTCTCTTCTCTCTCTCTCTCTCTCTCTCTCTCTCTCTCTCTCTCTCGTAATTATCCTATCATCTCTTTCCCTCGTAATTCATCTGTTCTCCTTTTTCCTCCATTCCATTCCCATTCCCTCTCCTCACCTCCTTCTACTCTTCCCTTCCCTTCCTAAAATCACCTCTCCTCCCTCCTTCCCTCCTCCTTTTCCTTTCTTCTTTCCCCTTCCCTCCCTAAAATCACCTCTCCTCCCTCCCTCCTCCTTTCTTCTTTTCCCTTCCCTCCCTAAAATCACCTCCTCCCTCCTTCCCTACTCCTCCTCCTTTCTTCTTCCCCTTCCCTCCCTAAAATCACCTCTCTTCCCTCCCTCCCTTCTTCTTTCCCTTTCTTCCCTTAAATCACCTCTCTTCCCTTCCTCCTCCTTTCTTCTTCCCCTTTCCTCCCTCCCTCTTCCTCCGTTCTTCTTTCCCCTTCCCTCCCTTAAATTACCTCTCCTCCCTCCTTC
>JAWQEG010003065.1:0-70000 GCA_033782935.1 Petrolisthes cinctipes | reverse complement strand
GAAACTCTGGACCTTAACTCTTTAGACCTAAATTATCAACTCTTATATCTAACTAGCTGACGGCTAATTGATTGGAGTTAATTAGCTATCAGCCCCTGCAGGGAGGACTCGGACCCTGGCTTGCAATTTTCGTGGATGCATTTGGACCTCAGTGCCAAATTTGGTCACGATTTGTTTAGAAATTATTGGCGATGTTGTTTCAATTTAATCCAACATACTTTCCAACTTATCATATAGATGTGGGAACAGTCGTGAGAGCTCAATAAACGTTGTTTCACCTCTCAGCCTAATTTTGTATTAACAAGTGTATATATTAGGCTATAAGGGTGATTGGTTGACATGATTCAAAGCTGACGCAACACTTAAAATCTAAAAACAATTCCATATAATTGTGTGTGGCGGTCATGTCCTCCCGTGATATCATAAGGTAACAGCGACTGGTCAACACGGTTCAAGGCTGCAGCAAATTGTATATTCATGGAATCTGACCCAAATGAAATAGAACCCCACTGACCTTAATATGATGGGAAACGGGTTTGATAATAATGCTGGCAATCTCACTATTCTGATAGAGATGAGACTTGGAATGACTGCAGTGGTTGCATTAATCTTTTAGTCCAGATTTACGCTTCTCTATATCAACCAACTCTTTTCCCCTTTTTGCCTGTAGTGATGTGGGAAATACTTTAACCCTTTTGGCGTCCCTTCGGCCCTAGCTACTCCCTTTCAGTTCTTCAACTGTCCGTCTTTTCTTACTATTTCCTTCCTGATTTCTGTCTCACCTCTATCACCTTCTGGCGCTATATGACCTCGCCGTTGCGAAGCTTAATATCTATCTATCAATCAATTAATCAATCAACCAACCCTCTTTCCTGACATCCATCCACCCACCCACCCAGTCCCGGAAAGTAAATCTATTATACTTCTATCATCCCACAGATTTATTTTCGTAGATAAACCCGAGAAAAGAATTAAAAGACAGCTGAAAGTTTGTGTCTCATTGGAAAGAGACGGTACGGTACGGTATACCCAGTAGGCTATATTATATTCTGCCAAGTTAGGCTATATGATATTCTTTGTTCGATTTTAGTTTGATCGTAAGAAGCAGCACCTGCATCTGGATAATAATAATAATAATAATAATAATAATAATAATAATAATAATAATAAAACGCTTGTGAAGACTGTGGTGCACACGGGTACATTACCAGCAAGCATCGTAGACATGCACGCCAGCCAGAGAGTTTTGGCGAAAAATACACGAAGTACGGATTAGAGCACGCAACACCTCCTCCCTCGTAAACATGCCATGTATACATATAGCAAAGAATGGTTATACAGTAATGAAGTTCATCCAAAAGTGAAGAAGTAATTGCGATGACGTGCATGGAATAATTAAGTAATTTATCGGCATAAAAAAAATCTTGTTATTGTACCGTAGTCTATGCGCAAACATTCATACACCGTCAATGTTTGAAGAGCCACGTAATTACAGCAGCCTACTGTGAAATACTTAGTTAGGTAGCCTAGTTTGAGTCATAATTATGTGTCAAAACATTCCACTAGGCTACTAAGGAGTTATTTTTCTTATATATATTTACTGTTTTGACTATCGTGCATAAATTTCCTTGCGTGCTGTTACTCGCATGCATCATAATGTGCTTTTTATTGTATTTCGGTGTAAGTAAATCATATCCAAATGAATCATGTTTAATAGTATCAGTTGGTGTGATAGCACTAAATGTTTATCTTCTGAACTCTGATAAAATCTAACACAGAATAATTCATAAAAGGAGATAATAATTTGGCGGCATTTTGGCCCACGAGTCCACGACCCACACTTGAGTCAACCGTGTGACAGACAACAGTAATAATGCTATGGGACCCTCGGTGACAAGTGCCTCCATACAGGGTCTCCAGGTTTTGTCTCTTACAGTCTCTATGCTGTCTGGTCAGGCCTATCAGGAGCAAAGGTCGGTTGAGCCGGTAGGATATATAGGCGCTCGACAATCTACGTACTACAGTATTTGCTTAGCATTAACTCAAGCCTTTAAGGATGAAAAATTGAAAACGTTACCAGGTTTCATATCCTTGCTTGTAGGTATGCCCAATTCTTATATGGTTCTAGACTACATGTGTTAAATCATGGCCCTTAATTAACCTTAATTTTAAAATTGCTTGGCAGCTAATAACGATGAATATCTTACAATTCTTCCATCCTCGAGTCAACCAGAAATTTAAGTTCTTTTTATACTACTTCAATAATAATAATAATAATAATAATAATAATAATAATACGGTATTAATAATCAGTCTATTTACTTACCAATATTGACATCAGAGTAAAGTTCCTGCTGGTGTCCCAAGTTATTTATTGTATATACAGCCTTGTATTTTCCAGTGTCAGTGATATAGGTCGAGAGTTATGATTGAATTGTCACTTGAACTAACTTAAGGGGACAGTATACTTTTGGTACACACATAAGAACACCTTCATTCCTCCAAAGTATACCAAGAAACAGCAGGACCCAGATTGTCGACAAAAATAATGGTGGCCTGTTGCTTGGAAGAGTGTCCATGGATGAAATTACAGTAGTTGCTCCAGACTTTCCAACATTGCACTACCCCCTTAATTAAGTTGTTGTTTTGTAAGTCGTTATCTGTAGTCGCGAATTTTAGTTACATTTTATCACGTTACTAATGCACACTGATATTTCCATGTTTTTTACTCCGTCAAGCTTCCTTCATCATCATTATCTTTAGAGTATGGTTGCAAGTCATTTTTTGGTCGCGGATTTTAGTCAGTTACATTTTTTTTATCACGTTACTAATGTTCACTGATATCTCCATGTTCTTTCTTTGCACCGTCAAGCTTCCTTTAACATTATTTTTAGAGTGTGGTATTAGCTTATTCCAACCAGTCAACAGTATTCCACCAAGAACGATACAATTTCCACAACACCATTGTTTACACTTTCAATGGCAACTGGTGGTAGGTTACGAGCCTATTAAAATTATGCGTCCCAAATGGGTGTCGAGAACCATGGAGCAGCTTCAGACTCCATAAAATTATTGTGTAAGGACTCTATAAAGTAAAATCACCTAATGGAGTTTCTTATGCAGATCTAATTAATATAATGGAAGCCTAATCCCTGCCACTGTTCCTTTCAACGTGACTTTTAACCCTCTGCAGCCATCCGTCAGCACACCGTATTATTTTGATTGGATTAAGAGCGAGGGGTAATTCTTTTTATTGCTTTGTTTTACTCTCTCTCTCTCTCTCTCTCTCTCTCCCTCTCTCTCTCTCTCTCTTTGGTGTGCAGGTTCGATCGAATGCTGGCCACGATGAAGGTCTTGTCTTATGTTAATTTATTAGTCGTTTCGTATAACCAAATTAGATGATTAATTACAGGTGGCGAGATAGCCTCATACTAAATAAATACTATTATTCTCTCTCTCTCTCTCTCTCTCTCTCTCTCTCTCTCTCTCTCTCTCTCCAAAGACACCTTAGCTTATCCGTGATTTCCGTGTAATAAGTGGAGATCCGCCCTGTATGTAGTGTGGTCCACGAGCTGCATTACCCTTCCTTACAATGTTTGTATGCTGTGAAGAGCATATTGTACCCTGCTAACCAGTTGATTAAAATGGAAACTGTAAAATAGTACATATGCAAACTACCCAGAACTGGTATGGGATACATTATATATGAAATAAGTAAGCCTACACCATATAGGCCTTCTCGGACTGTCACATACTAGCTGTAGGCTACACATCAATATGAATATAGTAGGACTAACACCTATAGATAACAGGGATATTAGAATCACAAATGGCATTATAATGTTCCGTGATTTGGTACTGATGAGTCATAAAGGTAAAGTTGGAAGTATATATGGTCCTATATATACCAGAAAGATTGCAGTGTTTGGACATTAATTTGTTCATCTGTTACAGCTTCCATTGGTCGAGTCTGTGGCCGGATATAAATTATTTCCCCACCATCGAGGCCAACGAATCATAATGTTTACCACAGTTACTTCAGTCCCCAGGTGTAACTCTACTGTAAGTATTCATTCCATCGAGTCAATCTTGTCTGGCAGCCTAGCTCTATCAGCCACAGGAGAATAAGAGATAAGAAACCTAGCTACAGATCAATCTCTGCATCTGAATGAAAGAGCTCAAGAACCAAGCAGAGATAAGAACAAGATGGATGAGAGACGGCCAGGGAGCTCGTCAGAGACAATTAATATAATATAAGAAGTAGATGTAGCCTTTGAGACTGGTGTGCTATGGTAGATGGCGACGATGAAAAGGATACGACAGTGGGAAAAAGAAGTATCCTTAGAAAGTGAATGATGACTGAAAGAGTGTAGGTGGCTAACTCAGGTGTGGTCAATTTTTATACAATTAGAGAATTGGAGAGAAATAGCACACGTTGCTTATCAATTTCAGTTATATGATCATATTCTCAGGATCAGCCTGCAGAACAATTAAACAACAACGAAAGACTGTCAATACCAATGATTAGGGTACCAGAGAAAATGCCATTTTTCAGAGACGTGGAAAACGTTATATTTTTTTATGGAAGAAATGAAAAATAGTTGTAGTTGACTCAACACTAAGTTGAGGAAAATATAGATAACACTGGTAAAAAGGTAATATATTTGATTATAATAGTTATGAAGAAAAAAGTATTAATTAAGGTTAGATTTTTCATAAGAGCTGGGATAATATATCATAACATTGAGAGGTGTTCCCTGTAGCCTACGTGTTTAAAGTCATGTACGAGTATAAAGGGTTAGAAAGGAGAACGTAATTCATAATATTTTACTGTAATTAAATTTATGAAGATATTCAAATGCGTATCAAATGCATGTGTAAGGGAGGTCAAAATTTATGTAATGTTGCGTTGTTACATCAGCTGTAGAGGTCGAGGACAACAAGCATCATCCTGTCTCAGGGAGTGTTTCGTCAGAATGCAAACACTGCCATGATGAAACACCTGATATGCTTAGTCGTATTATGAGGAAAGTTTGGTGGTGTGAGGGCGTGGTTTTGCAATGATTACATGTCTGTAGGTGTGGATGAGATAGAGGATAAAGAAGGGTCCCAGTGTGGTGAGAACCATAGCGCCGGCGCGTTGCCAGGCAACGTGTAAACAAAGCAGCAGGGTCTTGTCCGCAGCGACCCTGACGTGCCCGACACTACACTCAGGCACTCCGGTACGAACACACTCGGCCCTCCTCACTCACCATGGACACCCAGGTACACAGTGGATGTTGGTAGTGTTGTGTGATGACGGATAGAGTGTTGTGTTGTGTAGTGGTAAGAGAGAAGGGGGAGTCAGTCAGCTGAGGTTTGTTATGAGTGATGACGCTGGCTGGCCTTACAGTGTTGTGGTGAGGAATAGTCCGGCACGTGACTTTGTGATGGTGTAGGTCATCACAACAATCACCACCTTCATCATTACAGTGTCTTGTGTAATGTACAGTAACGATAACAGAAAGTATCTCACATGGGATGTCCGATGAGTGACAAAACGAACAACACCAGCACCATTAGCCAATCAACCTTGGGAAATTTTCACATTATCACCTGCCGAGTTTACAATTATATTTGTTTCTAGTAAATGTGTATATTTACTATTATTTTGGTTTGAGTAACTAATTAATATGGTTAGTCATGGATCACTCCAGAGCTTGTGGATAGAATTTTAACAAGATGTGAGAGCAGATAATTAATTATGGCTATGGAATTCACTTGTTACTATAAATAATACAGTAATATTATGGTTTGTCTTCATGCAAGTTAGTGTATTTTTACTTCTTTGGTAATGTCATATTCAGCTGATTGTGACGGAAGGTCCGAAATTTTCTGATCACGTCAAAATATTGGGAATTTACCTTATTATTGTTTTGACTGTGTTAGATATGTAACTTGGGAAATACAATTGTAATTCTTAACAAGAGCTCCACCTGAACTAGAGAAATAATGATAACAGGATAATGTCCATTTTAGCCTATTATCTTTTCATTGATACAAGTTTCATTGAGCGAACTTAAACCGTATCCCTATTGTTAGTTTTGTTACTCATACAGTAAATATGAGAGCCATTTTGAGGTTGACTCTTGTAACACTTTCTCAATGCTCCATAAATGTCATTTGGGCAGAAATGAGGTTAACAATAATTTTTCAGTGAGATTGGTCTCAAAGGACACTTAAGTTTGGTCTTGAAGGTAGCCATGGTCCAGGTTAGGTCAGGTTGGTTTGTCTGGTGACAAGAAATTATAGGCCTACATATAAGATTATCTTGTGAAGTACCAACAAATGGATTAAGCCCTCTACATTACAGTACAGTTCCTGCAATAGGCACAGTATAGTAAGGTTAGGTTATTTTTCATTTAGGGGAAACTACGAGGTATTTAGATATATACAGATTTTTGTTATTTGTATTTATATGATTCACGCAATTTTTACACTCATTGTGCAAATGCTTCGTTAACCAGGTCCATCACTAACTTCTATTTGGAAGGTTCTGCTTGAGATTTAACCACATCTTCCTTTGAATTTGAGTGGTGGAATGAAACTAAACAGCTAAAATTGGTTGAGCAGGTCCTGTAGTCTACTTTTATTTACCCAAAACACCAATAATATCCGAGGTTCTTAAAAAAAAAAAAAATTAAATGTTCTTGAAATAACTATATCTGAATTTAGTTGATGTGATATACAAAACTGGACATGTGCTAACATTATACGGTAATCTAAATCAGGATTGCTTCATCAGGAAAAATATTTTGTAAAAGGATAGTGTACAATATTGCACATGAGTTGCACATTTACAAGCAAGTAGAAACTATAGTGCTATTTTATTTTTGATAAACTGGCAACAAAGAAAAGGTGAATCTTTCACTGCTGATATTTAATTCAATAGTTAGTGGCCCCGATCATGAGGTACTTTCTGAGATATTCTCCCTTGGGAGGGATTGCCTTTGAAGTTGATCATCAGTTTATTCACAATGTGGTGTGAGTGACTTTTTTGTACATATACTGTACATTGTGTAAGCAGACATGCAAGAAGTGTATGCTGATGAATCCTGGCCTCAGTGGCCTATATGCCATACCGGTAGTTGTTCTGGGCTAGCATGGTCCATTATATGGGAGAGTTACCTTTTAATGAAATGAATTCCATTGTATAGTACGGTATAGGGTAACTGTAATTTGTCAAAACCCACCAACCACTGGATTGGAAGTCAAGTATATATCAGTCAGTCAGGTCCAAAATAATGTGGAGATCCAACATTCGTTAAAAAATTACGGTAATATGTTGACCCTGTGGAATATAAGTCAGAGGCTTAGTGATAATGTCACTCAATATGATATAGGTTATGGTACATGGAGCTGTTTTGCTGGTCATTGTTGTTACATATCCTGAGTGTTCATAGGAAAACTGTAGATCTAATTGGAAGTATGGTTAAAATAGGGGAGTGAATGTGAGTGATTCATCTCACCAAGCAATCTTCCCATTTAGACATGTCTTTGGTAATGATAACAACTACTATTTATATATTGAAGAGAAGCGTCGTGTGGTATTTTCCATCTTTGATGAGGTTTGGACAATATAGATTATACTGTATTTTTTTGAGGGTGTGGTTATTTCAGGGTTGAGTTTCACCATCAAATTAACTTTCGCCAAACTTTTGCAATAATGCCAGATGTTGTGAATTTGTAGCATAATACCTTAATTGCCAGCCAGTATAGCAACTCCATAAGTTAATTAACAAAACTACTTCACACATTTTAAGAAGACTGGTGTGTTATAGTTTACATTTATAGATTTAGGGAACAGCAAGGGCAAGGTTGGGCTCTGAAGGCTGTGCCAGGAAAGGTGAAGAAACAAAATAATTCATCCATGTAGGCTCACACAAACCTTGGGTAGGAAGTAATGTTGTAAGAAGGGAGGAATATAAAGGAGAAAAAACACTGTACTATAGAAAGACAGTGGCTTACAAAGGCATCATTGAACAGGAATGACCAAGAGGCAGGAAGATACTGTAAGTGTTGGTTGGTGTCAGGTTGTTCAGGTATATATTCAGGATATGAGAGGAACCAGTCACCTTGGTACTTTGCAGTTTGGTTGTTACAGAGTTCTATCGTGGCCGGGTTCTGTGTGGTTTCCTTATTGTGTGGGAAAATGTGTAAAGAAGGGGTAGTAGAATATTTTACATAGTTGTTTATTTGTTAGCGATTGTACAAGGTGTCTGTTGTGATGTGGAAAGTGTTAAAATGATGACCTTCGGATCATTGAATTTGTGAATGAAAAGAAAGTGAGATGAATATGAGAAAAAGAGTAAAAAAAATGAAGTGATTATGAAAAGATTGAATATGAGAGAGAGATGAGGAATGAGATAGAGGGTTGAGTGGAGGGGTGTGTAACTGCTGGCACAGGACAGAGTGTGTCCATTATGATGAGTCTGAAACCAAAACATAGCGTTCACTTCTTCATTTACTAGTATAAATTTACTTGTATTATCACCTACAGTACTACAGTAGGTAAATCTAGAACTATAGTGTACATCATATAAGCAGTACAATACTAAGCCTTTTCACTACATGTGAGCAGAAAAAGAACCTTGGTAAATAATATCTTATTTTAATCAGCTTTATAATTATAGTATTCTGTTTTCATATTTACCTGTATTCCCTAACTGTAAAGTATAGTGTAGGTATTTTATATGTAGGCTATGTAAGATGTGAAGTTATGGGAGACAGAAGGTGAGGGAAGGAAAGTGTATGTGGGTAGGAGGTACAGCAGTGACCTGGCTTGACCTTGAGTGGGGAGCGGCCTTGCCTGGGGTGGGGCAAGGCAGGATGTGTGGCCTCTCACCTCTACACATTTCACTTCACTAGGCTTGCTCAATTTTGACCACATAATTATCTACCACCTACCTCTGTTTCAACACTTGTTCGCTACACCTAGGCTACATCAATATTTGCCTGTTACTAAGTTTACAGAATGTATGTTTTAATGCAGTGCTGTACTAACTGACAGTAACTGCACCTTGCCACTGGAAAATACAGCTATATATTTGTTATTTCTGTGCATATGAATTCAAACAAACACCTGAATAATGTTTCATTGTTAATTGGTATAGTAGGTCTGCTGTCTAGGACTTAGCGTATATGCATTTTTACTTAACCTAACTTCTTTGTTCTGGTTTCTTTGCTTAATATCTTGCATCTGTACTCAATACTTGTTCAGTGTTACTGTTTGAGCATCCCAGGTTTTGTTGCTTATCATGTATGTGTTCAGAGACTCTGTATATTTCTGTGTATTTGTGCTATAAAACTACTGTAGTTTGTGCATTTTTAGTGTATCATACAGTATACATGTAGAGTATCTGGTATCTATACTGTACATAGGCAATATTAACTATGCATCTGTTGTTCTGTACAGTTGCCTCTAAAAGTTTTGTTCTTTCTGCCCTCCTTAGCTAAGAAAATGAAGATATTTTTTAGGGTGATTTATGCAATTGCATTCACTTTTGTATGGTATATAGAAGGAGATCTTCTCAAACTTTGTTTTCCCCTTCAGATTAATAAAGTCTTAATGGAGAGTGGGATAATAGGTGAAACTTTTGGAGACACCTGTACATACCAGGCTCAATTGTGCCATGATAATTAACACACCATCTGTTGTTGATTATTAACTTTTATTCACTCACCAACACTTGTGAACAAAACCAATCATCATACTTGGTTTCTCAGTTTTGATTGTTAGTGTTATAGCAGCTCATTTATTTCAGTAGTATGGTAAGCTAATACAGTACAGTACATATGTTGTTAGAATAGAAACTGGTTCAGAATGTAACTATCTGGTCATATTAGCATTATTAAGTACAGTGCATGAAATGGACATGAGTTTATGCTGCCAGCTGTACAATACAACAACAAAATATTGAGAATTAATGGGAATCTCTTAAGCCTCAATCACAGTCCAAACCATGTTGACATTATTTTATTGTGAGGGTGTGATAGGGTGTATAATCTCAATCTCAGTGTAAAAGAGCCAAAATTATTTATATATGTTGAGATGTTGATGTTTGTTAGGAAGTTTGCGATGGGTGTGACAGGGTGTTAGAGCTAAGTGCAAGGAGAATGGGGGGGGGGAGATAAGATAGGTTATCAGGAGAGGAAGCGGATGGAACACATGCGATACCGCTACCTTTTGAAGTACCATGTCACACCTTGGTAAACTAAACTGGCACCGACAACACTCCACTCACAAGATGTGGTGCTGGTTTCACCATTGTTATATTGATAATTTTATTGTTGGGAATGTACAGTCGGCAAAAAAAAGTATTGGAACTCCCCTATTGATAATTATAGTTAATTTGAACTAATTAACTATTGTTGTCGACTGTACAGTGGCATTTATCTTGATATGTGGTGGTGCTTGTCATTGATTGTTCGTGATAATATCCATGCTTGTTTGGGCTTGTTTTTGGCTTGAGGACTGAATGGTTAATGAAGATGGTCCCTTATATGACAATGAGTTATTGTGATGCAGGAACTCATTGTTTGTGAATGTGCAGCATCTTCTGAATCTATCTATCTATCTATGGCTCTGACGCCTCGTTCCCTCAGGGAACTCCCTCCAAGGGGGTGGCCACTGCAGAAGTGTCTCCAGGTTTTCCCTGTTCCAACACTCCCTCCTTACTTGGTCAAGCCCTACTCTGCCCCTCACGTTTCTCTCCTTTACATACTCTTCCACTCTGTTCTGCCATCTAACCGGAGGTCTGCCTCTCACACCAGGTCTCACAACTTCACTTCCATACACCTTCTTTACAAACTCCTCACTTTGCATTCTCTCTACATGTCCAAACCACCGCAGTGTATTACGCTTCACTCTCTCAACCACTCCACACTCAATTCCAATTGCCTTCTCACTCATACTACATCTCTCACACACATATCTTCTGAATACCTCTTCTCATTCCTCTTCTTGATATGACAAGCTTTCAATGGAGAAGTTTATTCAGGGGAGTTGTAATATTTTCACAGACAGTTGTACATTTTACTACAAAGGCATAATGTCCAGATTAAATGGTAATTACACCATAGTAACTGGTAAAGAAAGGAACTGCCTGCAAAATATGTTTGAGCTTGTAGGATATAAGCACCACATATTTAGGTTGCAAAGGTTTCCTTAGTCACTTTCCTATCCAGTTACTAATCTGGTTTCCTTCCACGCTGAACTAGTTTTCTTTATATTCTTGTTGCCCTTGTATTATTATTATGTATTTCTTGTTATTCTGTGTTTATAACTCCTTATATCAGTATGTCTCCCTCTCTTGTTTGGGATTCCACTCACTGATATACTAATGGATTTGTTTTGTTGTTTTCTCACCTGTTTAGGATTCATCTGACACTGAATTGTTCTATTGTTATGCTTCATGTGCTTTGTGTTGTTGTTCTGTTTTGGGACAACCCCTTTTTGGTAAATTCCAGTGCTACTAATTCCTCCAAACTATCCCAGGAAACAAATCACTCAGTGATCCTAATAGGGAATCTGCTTCATTACATAGTTTGAAGGAGTCAATGACCCTCCAATTTAGCGTCCAGAATTTCTCCCTTGAAGCTTCCACCTGTGATTGACATGTTCTGTGAGAACTATTTTAAGAATGACTGCATTTTTGTTGTTTTGGCTTTGGTTTACCTGCTGCTGTGGTTAATATATTGTTGTGATTTCCCTGTATTTTTGTGCAATTAGGATTCCACTAAGGCTGTGTTGATTGATATGATAGCTGGTATTTCCCATACTGTACCTTTGTTTTCTCCGAATTCCTCTCGTTAATTAATATATTGTCATTTGCCCCTAACAGAGGAGAGACGAGAGCCGCGGACCTCTTCTGGTGGCCTTTGGTAACCCGCTGCTGGACATCACAGCAGTGGTGAAGGATCGCTCCCTCCACCACCAGTACCAGCTGCCCGTTGATGGTCAGCTGGAGGTGAACGATACCCAGCGAGCAGTCTTTAACCATGTCATGAACAAGTCAGTATATCCTAATGCCATTGGCTGGGTGAGGCCAGGTCAAGTCAGGTTATTTTATTTTATGTGTGGTTGTGTTTCAGTGCTTGGAGGTGAAAGACACTTGGTAAGAAATCTTCAGTTTTGTCATGAAAAAGTCAGTCGTGTATAATGGCTGTGAGGTTTATTAAGCTAGGCCAGGTGTGGTCAGGTATACAGTATTTAGATACAGTATTTGATGAACACAGTAATCTCTGATAGTGGTGATGGTTTCACTTTGCATATCTAAACTAAAAATATGCGAAGGTGCAATTGCTGGCATTACATGATTGCTTCTTGGGGTCAAAGGGAATAATAAAACATAATTACTAAGAGTTCAATTGAACTGTAGTTATTACAATCTGTCAGTGAATTCTGAAGTTATGTTGTTATTGTTCATTCAAATAAGAAATTGTCCCAAGAGACCAATGTAATTATTAGCCTTATGATGCAGTTTGTATCTTATTTTCTTGACTTATACATGAGTGGATCAGAATCCCATCTACAGTTACTCTGAGAATTTTGATTGGGAAGTACAGTAAAAGTAAACATGGAGTGGGATCCACAAAACATGTTGGTGTAACTCAGTAGTATGGTACTTGTCCATGGAATTACATCAGTACAGTATCCACAAAAGGTGCTCTGCAGCTGGTGTTGCCTACAGTATACAAATATGACATGCAATTGGTAGAGAAAGACTTTTGAGATAGCATAGATCCTTACTTTAAGTAATCATGAAGTGAAAAGGAAATGCCAATTATTTAATCATCTCATGATAAGGAAATACATTCTCAACATGAAAGGATTAGCTTTGGACAACTAATGTAATTCATGGCATCATCTACTAAGACCTCACTATTTTTTTTTTTTTTTTTTTTCATAATACTCTTGGATATAATAGGTAAGAATATAGTAGTTAACCTTCCTTGCCACTCTTCAAGGTATCCAGTAGAATACACGGCTGGTGGGTGTGCCCTGAACTCGTCGCGTGTATTCTGCTGGGTGTTGGGGGAGCCTCACCGCGTCGTTTTCGTCGGGGGTATTGGGAAGGACAGTCAGGCCCAGCGCTTGTCTTCTATTGTGGAGGAGAGTGGGGTGGTCTCAAGGTCAGTCCAGGTGGAGGCCATAATATTATACACTCTGGCTGGTTAATATGCGCCCACTTACCTAGATGTGTGTGGCACCTGCATTAATGCTCTGTTCCACCCACACTGACTCCTCCCTTACACAGTGTTACCAGCTCAGGTGGCACAAACATCTAGTTACTATACTTGGGCACAAATTTACCACCCCGAATGAAATTAATCCTTGGAGTGTCAGTGATGTTATTAATTTTTGTATTGTATATTCAATGTCTCCAAGTCTCTATATTGTTCTTCTAGCCTATCTTTTATAATCCTCCCACATTCAGTCACTCGGTTAATTTTCCTACTCAGCAAAGACTTCTGATGTTGTACTTTCAAATTAAATTGCATCTACCAGTCAACCAATCGGTCCTTCCACAAGCAATGAATCAGTTCTCTTACAAACCAGTTTTTCTCTAATTATGTCAGTTGTCTTATAGTTAACCAATCTATCCATCCAGCAAGCAAACAGGCAGTCAGTCATTAAAATCACAATCAACCAGTTGGTCCTCTCAATCAGATTCATAGTGGTCCTACAGGCAGCCAATCCATCCTTCAGCAAGCACACAGCTAGTCAATTGTTTTGAAACTAATGTGTCCTCCCCGTGTCAGGTTCGTAGTGGTGGACGATCAGCCGACAGGGACGTGTGTGGCTCTGGTGCTGGGTGCGTGTCGGTGTCTGTGTGCTGACATTGGGGCGGCCAGCACCTGCGAACCCCACCATGTGTTCACTCCAGCCCTCACGCCCGTCCTCGAGGCTGCACAATACATATACGTGGAGGGATACTTCATCACTCATAGCTTCCCCGCCACTCTACAGGTAACAAACTTTCAACTGTAGAAATTTACTTTAAGTACATAATCTGATATGAGTTGTTTTGTATTATTGTCTGTGATGAAGAGTTCACAGACATGCATTTTGCAGTATTTAACTAGTTAATTGTCATGTTCATATAAAAAATGGTTACACATGTAGGATTGAAGTACATTCCTATTGTTTACTAAACCTTTGCTCAAATACAGTACAGTAAAAAGAAAAGTTATGTCAGTAGCCATGTTGCCATTTTACAGATGGCCGTTGGTCAGATGAGATGAAATAGACTATAGTCCTTGTCATGAATAAATGCTTACGAACAATATTTTAAGTTAAGAGTGAACTTTGCTTTTATGAATATGGGCCCAGGAAACTTATCCATCAACTTTCCACCAGATTGCTCAGTATGCAGCCAAACATGGGAAAACCCTGGTGTTCAACCTGTGTGGCAGCTATGTATGTGAAAACCACCCAAATGAACTCTCTCAGCTCCTTCCCTATGTTGACATCCTCTTTGGCTTTGTGGAGGAGTACCGAACCCTAGACCGCTTTGTTGACGTCTCCAAAATGGCTGCTACACTGACATCTTTCCCAGAAAATATTGCACATGACCTAGCCTTAGTTTTGAAGGCCATCAGAGGTGAAGGGAAAGTAATTAAAGATGGGATCAAAGATGGAGTCAAGTCTGATCTGAGTGATAATGATGTTATTGGTTGTCCAGACCTGCAGCAGACTGACAGTGTGAAGTGTTCTAATGGTGTGAATCATTCTGAGAGAAAGTGTTTACAAGATGAGGATGGTATGGAGGATAAACAACGTGTCAATGGAGTGAACTGTTCCCAGGAGGGTTTGGGGGACACCAATAATCTCCAGTCATTAAGAATTTCAGAGGAAGTTTCCAGAAGCCAGAGAAACTGTGACCTGAGCAACAGAACAGAAACAACCAACCTCAGTAATGGTACAAGTAAGACCCACAGAAGTGACCCAAAGGACTCCTTACCACCCAACAACAGCAGCAACAGAAAGCAAAAGCTGGTGGTGGTGACAAAAGGACCAAGTCCGCTGTGGTACTCACTCAACCGGGTAGTCAGAGAGCGACAAGTTCCCCCGATCACTCCCGAGGAGATTGTGGACACAACGGGGGCCGGGGACTCCTTTGTTGGGGGGTTCCTGGCAGCACTCAGCTCCGGCCAGCCGCTGGACAAGTGTTTGGACTGTGGGGTGTGGACTGCCCAGCAACTCCTCAGACAAAAAGGCTGTACGTTACCCTCTTATGCGGCCTCCTTCCTCCATAAGGACTGAGTCAACTGGAGCCACTCTTGTGTCTAGCTCTTGCCACTGGTAGGTTGTTTATCTTCATTATACATTTCACCAATGCTTTGTAGTACACATTACACATTACACTCTTTCATTACCAGTGCTACTCCGCATTTCATTGTCCATATTATCAATATGTACTTAAAGATAATGTCTATAAATATTCAGTCTCATTCACAGTTTTAGATGTACAATGCTTCTTGTAAATTAATTGCAAAATCCACATTAGTGTCATTTTTTATCTAAAAAGATACCTTTATAATATATATTGCAGCAAACATTAGAAAACTTCAGGTATGGATGAAAAATTGGAGCGATTTTATTTTTTCCAAAATGACAAGGTTCTGATCCCAGGTGGAAAACAAGAACTCTTACAGTGTTATTGTAGTATGTTTCAGTGCCAACTCAACCTGACTCTTTGTGATGCCAGGGATTGTGAGTTAAGTGAAAGATATTCCCTACGTTTTAGTAGAGCTTGCCAGGGTATCTACATCCCAATCTCTATAGGAGCCGCTTCCTTTAAAGTAGTGATGTTAGTGGTTAAGGAATACTATACTGTATAATTCTATGGTAGTGCATTTATATAGGTTTTCATATTGGAGGATCCCTAATCTAGATAATAAGTGAAGTGAAACTCTGTTGTACTTTAGCGTCTTCATTTATACATACCAATAGTTTGATGTTTTGTTAAAGTGCTAGAGAGTGGACAGGGAAGGTTTGCACTCAAAACCCTAGAGAAACAAATATGTTTTACGTTCATCAATTCATTTTAACTCTTCACACTGCTTTTGGTGACAGTGTAGTGTTGTGGCATATAGACTACAACTTGTGAAAAGGACAAGTTATTGAGGGGTGCTAAAAACATGTGCAATAATATGATGGCAGTTAGCAGGACTAAACTCACTACTGTACTGTTGTTACAATAGTTACCCAATTGG
Source organism: Petrolisthes cinctipes (assembly GCA_033782935.1). Taxonomy (NCBI): domain Eukaryota; kingdom Metazoa; phylum Arthropoda; class Malacostraca; order Decapoda; family Porcellanidae; genus Petrolisthes; species Petrolisthes cinctipes. The sequence continues at coordinate 53,740 of JAWQEG010003065.1, read as the reverse complement.
AGTAGAAGGGTGTGCTGGTCTTTGTTTCTCCAGGGCTTTCAGAATGCTTGAGTCACTTGTCAATGGGCTCTTAGAACTGTGTGGTATACCAGTAACCAGGGCTGTAATTGCATGCCTGTCTGTCTGTCTGTATTCCTGCTCTGGTTCTCTCAGTGTGGGCAGGCTTCCTTGTAACTGTCTTGTGTCCCTTTCTCTGCTGCTTGTGTTTACTTATGGAATCTGAGATAGCGTTCATAGAAATGCATAAGGTACAGTTCGGCTTTGATCTGACATCCTCTTTTGTTTGTTTTTGAGGGGCCTGTGATATTATTAGTGTGAGGCTAATGATTCTTTAAAACTAAGTTCAAGGAGATCATTGCTATAAAGTAGGTGCTATCTTAGAGGATATTAAAGGGAAAGAAGTGTCCGATCTGCCAACCATATTGTAGCTTCCTAAAGGAATTTCTCTGTCTTTGATCCCTTTTGAGTGACTAATAATAATGGATTATGCATGTCTGACTGTAGGAGATTATTAAGAAGGATAAGCAAGATGATGTGTCCACTACGCACTTCAATCCAATATTGAATTTGACGTTTAGGATGCTAAGATTTTCACACATACTGACCTTTGAGAGCCACAGCCTCATGCATGGAAAGTCCTGGGTGTTGGAACAGTGACCAGTGTGAGGGCTCCATACACACCACATGGAGTCATCATTCCGGACAGTACCATTACCAAACCCTTGCTTTACCTGCATTTGACCCTTTATGAGTGTGTGTGTACCTCAGGTGTTGTTAATGTTGGGTAAGAATAATTGCCAGTCCATGTTGAAAGTGTACAGTCAAATAATCCTTTCACCGGCTGGCATATGGCGGCTGAGAAAGAGATTTTAGAGAAGAGGTGGAATGATTGTGGATATTTGTTATTTTTTCTTGCTTGTGTTGATGTGGGATGCCAAGTATTATTTTACTCGCTTGTGATGTTTTGCTTGTAGGTGCTGTGCTTGTATGTTGACACAATAGTTGACTCAAATTCTTTTCCTTCTTTGATACTGGATAAAGAAATAATAGTCTTGTTATGCAGTATGCTAACATATATACAAAGTTTTTTAGTTATCAATCATATGTAGATATTATTGTACTCTGTATACCATACCTACAATAATAATCCTCTTCTTGAGCTGGTTACAGGAGAAGGGAATTTAGTTCTGCAGGCTTCATGTCACATCTTAAGTCTGCATTGAAGGAAACTTGAAAATATATTATTGTTAAATGCTTGGAAAGTTTGCTCCTTTTCCTGTGGCCACCGCAAGTACCAAGATAAAGACAAAAAGCACAAATGTGGAAGGATACAGGTGCCTCCACTTCTGCTATTCCACCTTAATGTTGTCAAATCTTTGTCTTCAAGCTTAAATCCTAAGAGTGTGGACTTCAATATTGTAGTCAATATTAAATCTTTCACTCTGGTGATATTGCCTTGAATTCACATTTCAAAACTCTCTAGTGATTTGTGTTTGGCAGGAGTGGATGGTTTGTTGGTTGATAACATTATATGGATAGTTTAGAAGTGAAGGTAATTGTACATAGGCTGTATTGTGTCTTTCCTGTAGCCTAGTGTTGTCCTCTTCAAGTAATCCTCTTCCTCCTCCTCCTCCTTCATCTGGCGTCACCTACGTAGCACACACCACTGATGGATGCAATTTTAGCTCTGGTGTAGGGATGGCCATATGCCAGCAAGATAAGTCCAGGGTTAGATGATGACAACAACTTGTACAATGGCTCCATAGAGAGGATGTGACTTAGTAGCCTTGGTACAGGTCAGTGTTGTTGTCTGACCTGTTAGATTGTTTGTGTACCATTCTTTCATCCAAATAAATACTGTATATTAAACCCTAATAACCTTTATACAGTACTCCACTGTACAGTTGTTAGGAAGATTTTGTGTGTGTGCTACTGGGTAATAGTTCAATTTCCCTGCTGATGGAGTATTCGTTACTTCTAAATCTTTCTGAGAGTAGTGTCCCTACTTCTCCAGTCCTTTGGTGAAGGTGTGAATTTTTCCCAAGATTATACAGTACATAACCCATTTGTTAATCACAAATGGTCAGTATTGTAGTGAGCTGCATATTCTTTCTAATCCTTTCATTCCTTGGAAATGCCAGAATATCACCAAACAATTTTACATGGAAGACAATACCTCATAACCTAGCAAAGTGGCCTTAGTGGAGTTATTTTGTTGCAGTACAGTAGTTTTGCCTGAGGAACATTGTCATAGATTCTTATTGAAATGAGGCTTCAGGTTAAGGATACCAATATCTATAACATGGGACACTTGATATTTGTGCAAGATTACTTAAGAGGGGCATGATTTTGACAACAAATTCATGTGCTACAGTTTCCTCCAAACTGTGTTGCAAAAATGGATTACTGAACCCCATGTAGGGCTTGTGTGCATGGGGCTCAAACCTCACTGAGACACATCACAACACTCCAGACCATTCAAAACAAAGCCCTAAAATTAATCACAGGCTGCACAGCCACCACACCTACAGACCACCTACACCATCAAACCAAACTCCTCAAGATTCAGGATCACTTTGATATGAGGCACACAAACACTTGATGTAGCCTGTACAAACCCACAACAGTCCCTACACTACATGACAGAACACCTGCTACACTACAAGACAGAGAACCCACACACACCAATGAACATTAAAACAACCCCCAACACTCACTACTACACTTAAATACTATCATCTCTAACCCTGTCCATCACAAACCAATTTCCAGAAGCACAAGTATACTCAGATCACCCACCGCACTATTCACTCACTCAAGCACAACATTGAGCTGCTTACATGGCCTCCTGACATCCACCCATTTGAGTCTTCTTTTCACTGTGAGTACAGAGCCCACTTGACCAAGCTGCAGTGTGGTTACCACCCAGTCCTTCCAACCTATCAGAAGCTGGGGTGGAGCCATTGTGGATGTGTGTCCAAGATTTAACACAACGCCACACACTATTAAACACATTATGGAACACTGCACTGCACACAGCAACACCTGCCAACCCAACAAACATTCCCTGAGGGATCTATGGGAAAGCCAGATTCAGGCTATGGCCTTCCTCGGTGACTCTGGGCTGCTTGGCCAGACAGCTTGAGGAACGTCAATAATAACAGTAACTGCACCTCAATGTAGAAGCTGTCTTGTTGAATAGTTTGGAGGAATTAGTAGTCTTTCATTTGACAGCAAAATCTTGGCCTCGGTAACTCTCTTGGACACAGGTGGCTCATTAGTATGGAACCTCGTAATTATTATCATGCATTTATAATCTCCCTCTGGCTTCTGACATTAGAACCTAGCACACTTCATTCAATCCTTTACATTCTCATATAGTTTAAACATATGTGGAAAAACTGAAACACTAAAATGCAAAATAGGGATCAGTATGATGCACAATGCACATAGGGGGACAATGATGCACGAACAGATAGCACAGTATGGTATACACATCAGAATCTGTAGTTTCTAGCCTGCCCCTTTCAACCTTGTCCCTCTGCCTCAGTCTCTCCTGTTCAGTTTTCCTTTGCTTGTTCGTCTTCCTTTAAACTTCAGCGTCATAATGCCTCTGTTGTCTGGTCTAGGATATTGTCAAACTGTTGTATTGTTCCAGGATGACAGATTATTTATATTACATCATGTGTGTTGTCCCAGAAGATGACCTCCAAGGTGAATGATAGTCCAGAATAAAGATATGATACTGTGGCCTGCCTCTCAGGTGAACTGTTGATTGTTGTATATGCGGCCTGTCTCCATAATTGTGTGTGTACGATTTCAGACCATATGCAAGAAAATTCATGGGTCAGACACGGATGACTCTTGTATAATGGCTTTACTGTATATAAAATCTTTACAGCCAATGTCATCACCTATTCCAGGAAGTGTCTTCGATGAGGTTCAAAACCATTATTGGTTTAGACGTGTAGAGAGAAAATGCATAATGGGGAGTTTACAAAGCAAGTGTATGGGAGTGAAGTTGAGGGACATGGTGAGAGATGCAGACCACCAGACAGATGGGTAAACGGAGTGGAGGAGTACGTGAGTGAGAGAAACATGAGTATAAAGGGAGTGAAGAGGGAGAATTGGAGACTTGTGCCGAGGCTATCTCTTAGTGGGAATTCCCAGAGGAAGTAAGGTATCAGAGCTATGGATGGATTAAATAGATGGATGACCTTAAGGGAACCATGATGTAGTCTGAAAATTGAAGGTTACTGAGTCCTTCAAACATTGCCATGAAACACTACTCGGCCAGACAGCTTGAGGAACTTCAACAACAACTACCACCCATATTGAAGGAGTTTGTTTCATGGCATAGTCAAGAGGAATCAGAAGACTCCAATTCTCGTACATGATCACAGGGTTCTAAGTGTTACATGGTTAGTACTGAGCAGCACTAGTTTTGTTCTTCCTTCCATGAGGCAGGTAAGGCAAAATAGATACCTATGGTTTGTATGTACTGTACAGCCAACATTACACAACTCCAGGTACTCTTATTATAATACAGGATGTTATATATAGATATATATATATATATATTTATTTATTTATTACTATTTTAAGTATAGCTGAAAGGTTTGTAGTTTGAGGTGACTGTTAGTTTCCACAGTACAGTACACATATATAGGGAGAGCATGAAGTATCACCCGTGAATGAATGTTTGTTTGTGTGTGAGTGACTTTTGGTCTGGGGAACTGCCAGATTTACCTAATGATGTGATAGTCGAGTTACAAAGTATATATAAAAGTCAAGACTATAGTCACATTGCTTACCACAATAACTAGGTCATAGGCATTTTCAATACTGTATTGTATAAACTTGTATATCTAAATGGAAGTTTGGTTAGGAGGTAAAACAGTATTGTTTATATTACACCGATTTATGATGGTAACGCAGTAGAGTGATTAGACGTCTCTTGTTTTAGATAACTTTGAATCTGTATGAAATACTGGTACTGAACATGATCATTCTGATTGCATTGCAGTATTATATATTTAACTTTGTGAAACTATTGATTATATATTTCAGCAAATTGTATTGATGTTTTACAATAATAAAATCCATAATCTGTCTGTACAGTTGGTCACAAGTATAGCATGGAATATGATTGGTAAGCTTGGGGCCTTAACTTTCAGTAATAAGCACTTAATAATATGCATAATATCTGTAGAATAATTTTACTTATGTAATAGCAGCCTATATGTGCAGTTACTGTACCTCTAAACTAATGCTTACTAAGAAAGTCCTAAGCAATAGTCTTCACCAAGTGTACGGACATATTTTGGTCGCAATTGTTGAACACACAAACACATGTTCAAGAATACAACCCCAAATATTAGCCTAATATATACTAGATTAAGGGACAGCGTTCCTCTTTCATCCTCTCGGGATATTCCTCTAGAGCCCGGGGATTATAACACAGGCTCGAGTACTTTAAAAAAAAAGGGGGGGGGGGCCTCACCTGCCCCCTACTCCTCTACCATACCCCTCGAGTCTGCCTATAAAGACTATATCTGGTGACTTGTTCTGAGTTATAACTGAACAGTCTACGGTTACAAAAATTTTATTATAACACGGTCCCCGCTCTGAGCCGCTCTAATCTGGACCCGTGAATGTCTCCTCCTCACCTCCCACCTACCGCATCGCATGCATAGCAATCCAGCTGTGCTGGTTCCACTATACCAATAATAGTGCATTTATCGCGGCTTTCAGCCGCTTAAATTGTATTTATTGGTTGTGGAACCAGCACAGCTTTAACTGTCCCACCCTCCTCCCGATGCGGCAGCCATTCACTGTTTTCTCATTGGAGTGGCAGAGCGTGTGCTCTCCTAGAGCGGGGTCAGTATCTCCACAGGCCACCACCAGGTGGCTCCCATGTCTAGTACAGCGCCAGATTTAAATTAATTTTACTTCTGATGATCGTCACGGAATAGACCCTTCTAGCCCAGAATATGCCTTTATGGGGCCTGGGCTGGAGAAGGGGTGTATTCTATAGCAATCCAGCTGTGCTGGTTCCACAACCAATAAATACAATTTAAGCGGCTGAAAGCCGGGACAAATGCACTAATATATACTAGATTAAGGGACCTTGTGATGTAGTCAGAAATTTGGAGGTTAGCGAGTCCTTCAAACATTGCCACGAAACACCATCTATATTGAAGGATATTTTGTGGCATAGTCTGGAGGAATTGGAAGCCACCAGGTCTCATACACAATCACAGGGTCCTTAACATTATTCAAATAGCCTGTTGTATTTGCTGGCAGCCACACATGTCAAGAGGTTATGTTTAATTTGCCACTGTAGGCAAAAGTTCCCATTGGTCTCTGGGTTGTGATGATGATTTGTCAGATGTAAGGTACAATATTGTATGACAAAAACAGATGAATTGTATCTTGAGGTGAAGAGACAGTGCATCCGTCACCAACTATACAGTATTTACATTCTTGGTGGAGGGGGAGGTTAGCTTGACTCCCGACATGTTGTACCAAGGAGAAGTCTGAAGTTGTTGCTCTTGCCTCATGATGTATTATTTCGGAATTAACTGAAACTAGCAGCTTATAGAGAATGTACCAGTTAATGGAAACAAGATACAGTATTGTCAGTGACTTCTAGGCTACCTATTCCTCCAAAGTACTATCAATCACAAAACAAGACTTTCACTGAAGCTGTCATTTTGAACTGAATTGCAGGAATCATTAGCCTCCAATTTGCTGACATCACAGGACTCTCAGCCCATTGGGTGCGAGGGATTTTCCCTGTGATGAGTCAAATGTATTTACCGAGAAAGTCTGGTGAACCCTTGGACAGTGGTTATATTCCCTGTAACACTATAATGCTGTACTGTATTCTGGTATTAGTCCATGCATATCTTGAGATGTAAATTGTTTGAGTAATACATAAAGAAGTTTTGTGTGTGGATGTTTGGTCTGGATAAAAGTGTGTTATGGCATTAATTATGCAACTGGGTACAAGTAATTTTTTATTTCAAGTTGAAGCACATGCAATACAGTACTTATTCATTTCTCTTTCTCAGGTGCAGAATTTATAATATACAGTAATACTATTTTGGGATGTCAGTCTGTGTTTGTGAGTGTTGTCTGTCTGCAATGTCATGAAAGTCTACAGTCAGAGCCACCCATATTTTACCCTGATTCTCCATAAATGTGGGCCAGTCAGCTTTCTTAATACAGTAATAAACTAGGCCTATGTAGTGGGCCAGTGTGACATAAATGTTAATGTTTTCTACATGGGCCAATGCTCCAGCCTACCCAGAGGGTCTGACTTATTTGGTCCGCAAAGCTAGCCCATCGGCTATTGTTTGTTAGATATTGGTTGATGTGTACTTTATTCACCAATATTAATTTCATCTGTCCCTTCTTTTCTTCATGTTTGCTGTCCTGCATCTCTACCACCTTCTCCCTCGTCCAACAGGAACTTTCAGGCCTAGGGTGGTTTTATTTTCTCCTCAATCAATCAATACCTAATATAAAGTAGTTTGTTAGTAATGCATACTGTATTGAGTTAAAATTTCAATACTTGTGTTTCTAAAATACAGCTCATCTGGCTGTGAAAAGTAAAAATGTTCTGCCTTGCTCTGACTTTAGACAATCTTTGGTTCAAGGTATGAGTGCTTTGTGGTGTGCCATTTTTTTAGTATTGAGAAATGAAGTTCTTTTACCGAGACTTATTTTAATCCTTGGAATGCATGTGTTGAGAATCAGTTGTCAAAACCATTCGTATGGAGCATAATGTGATTGAAGACTTGAAAACTCACATACAGTAAGAGGTGCAATTGGAAATATGAAATCCTTTATAAGAGTAAATAAAAGCAGAATGTAGATGAAAGTAGCCTAAAATATATGTTGAAAATATTACATATTATGAAAAATACTGTATAAGCAAATAAAATGTTACTGATTCACACCAAACTTAATATGCTATAATTTGAGACTTATCTGAACAAAATAAAAAAGAGAAATTCAGAAACCTTTCATATTTTCCTCTGTAATTGGCCATTTTGGCACTCAACCCTGGAGTAATTACCAATATCCAAAAATAGGTACACTGGGAATGTATATGACCAGTGTTAACATGTTAGCAATCTGTGGAAACTGACAAATTCACCCATGAAATGGTGTGTGAACACTGAAATAATGTTTGAGGAGGAGCAGGAGCTTGTAATCCCTTGACAATGGTGGTTTTCCAGTGACATTTCTTATCCTGGCAATAAGCAACCACGCAGTTATACAGTGATAGTCCGGAATCATAATGTTAGCTTAAACTGTTTCTTATGTGTAAATTGTAGTAGATTTTAATTTCAACACTGAAATGCAAACTTTTAAGCCTTTGTTGAAGGGTTAATGATGATGCCACTCTCCTGCTTCTCTAAATCAGAGGTGTGTGATGACTGACTTAAAGAAGCAGGATTAATCCACTATCAGCAAAGTCTCCTCCTCCTCAAATAGTGCTTTCGTGTTTGTTCTGTCGAGTTTTGATACATGTTCATTCTGACCTGGTTTGACATTGGCAGTTGAGTGTGTGTGTGTGATGATGCTGACAGGTGAGTGGAGACTGTATGTATTTATCATGATAAGTGTGGCAAGTGCGTGTTGAGGAGAGTTGTGTGGTGAGACTGTGCGTGTGTTGTCTTGCTGAGGATGACTGGTGTGGTGAGAAAGTGTTTGTCAGTGACCAACTACTGTACTGTACATCTATTTTTGGTGTGTCTGTTGGCAAGTTTTAATTATAGGTATTTTGTACTAGTCAATATTATTTATTTCAAATTTATGGTTACATACAGTATGTTGATATAATTTATAGTATAACTTAATAAAATGAGCAACAACATTTTGTATTAATAATAAATATACACCTTTCCAAAAAATGATAGAAGTATACTGTCATCAGTATAAGAGTTGCTACATAATGATGATGATATTACCATGAGCAAATTAGTGTTTGGTCAGCACATACTCCTCACAGATATCTCAACCTTTGATCATACACATTACAAAATATAAAAAATGAAAAAGTTACTGTACTTAATAATCAAGCAAAATAACTGTTCAACTCCAGTCTCCAAACACTTACAGACAGTTACCTATATACTGTACAATGTTACCAGGGTTGAGAGATGGGGGCAGTACAGTATACTACACATGGGAGCAAAACATTCTCCCTGGAAAATGACAAATGGTATGGCTCCACAGCCATGTAAGATATTCACTCTGTATTGGATTTCCTAATATTTTATACCCTGAAAATAAATTCAAGGATTAAGTACAGTAGAAGGAACAGTTTGCACTACTGTATTTGTGTAATATACAGTACATGTACAGTAGCTCCCTAAACTATCGTTAAAATAAAGTGCTATACATTCTGACACAATGGACGATGTATCTGGCATGTACGGAGATGACAAGTGGGCGGGGACAAGGTTTCATTCTGTTCATTCCGCCATCCTTCTAACCCACTTTAACGATAGTTTTGGGAGCTACTGTACACTGCATTTCAATCCAAGTAAAAAATTTTTATTCAAATTCATTAGGCATGCACAACCACTGATAAAAGTTTAAAACCCACAAGTTTTTCCTATTCAAACAGTAATTTTTTTGTTCCTTGCAGACTATAATCCTGTACTCCCAAACAACCACAATACAAACTTTAAGTGACAGCAGTTATGGAATGTAAAAACACTTGCCAAGTCAAACTGCAATTTTCTCATAAACTGTTGGCAAAAATAGATTACTGTATAAAGAAGCGGACCAACACCACCAAACCCAGACACCAATCTGCTGTTAAAATATAAACAAGATCAAATGTGATTAATAATCATCACTTTTTTTTTCTCATACGGCCAGGACACTAGTGATGACAGGTTGTGTGTGGTCCACGATATAGCTTTATATAAACTTTTATTCTATACTGTACATAACTTCACAACTACTCAATATAATTAAGATGTTCACACCTCAGGCAATAGCACTCTATATTTCTTAAAATATTCACACATATATTTTAGTAATTCCACAGCCCTCTACTACAGGACTTTGGTCTGTATGCCAGAACACTCGGGACTAGACAACACCTATTGACACATATGCAATCAAGTTGTATGGGCAGTTGTACTGGTCAATAGTTTTTGCTTACTCCATGATTTTTCCTGTGCATAGCCTTTAATTCCACCAGAAGGAACGAGAGAGAAAAAAGAAACCCCTACCAATAATGGTTGAGGCTGTTTGGGGTTATGGTAAACAATACATTAGCTTCATTACCTGGATATTAGGATGGTTTACAAGGGAGACAGCACTGGGATGAGAGCTTATTAATTAATGTCTGGTGTTTTGATGTCACACTTCCCCTACATTTATTTGAGTTAAAGCTGGTCACTTGCATCTAAAAAGGTGTGTCAGTTATGGCACGATATCACAACATCTAAGGGTAGTACTATATGCTTGGATAATGTTTCAATTGTTATGCAGTTACATTACTCCACTATAGTCATTGATAATATTGAGAAATAGTGTTCTAGTACTACATTATATCCTTGGGTAATGCTGAAAAATGTTATATGCATTTACTGTATTTCTACCACAGTTTTCTTTCTTCTTTGTAATAAATATTATGATTTTATAGTATATTACATGAATTAATGACAATTCTGAGAATGTATCTACAACACCTTTCAACCATACCTGTTGCCCATGATTTTTTCTAGCATACGGTTCAAACATTTACTGTATTGGCTTTTCAGAGTCCATAATTAATTATGTTCATCACCAAGGTCTAAGATTTATGTGATAATTAAAGTGGTACTGTCGTCAAAATAATATTAACACAAGAACGTTCTTCAGTCGTAAACCTCCGCAAGAGATAGCAATTAATAATTCCCCAAAATTTTTGTGAAAGTTTAAAGAATAATAAGCCAACAATGAAATTTCAGCCTCAATGTTACCAATGTGATGCAACATAAAAAAAATATATACAATATATATATCCGAGATCCAGATCTTTCATAATATTCAATCGCTTGTTGCCACTTTGATAAAAATATAATAACAAATATGCACTAAATTTTCTGCATAATCCTGATTCACAAACCAAACCAATCCCATTACCTCCTTGGTGGAGGTAAAAATGGAAACAAAAGCACTAACCTGACTGATGATGCTTTGCTAAAAGGTATGTCTCTTCATTTCACACCTTGTCATAATATCAAACTTCTCATGCTAAAGGTGGTAACATTCCTTTCCATCACAGTTGGGGTGTGATGATGAATTAACTGACAGAAAGATAATGACTCAACCCAATATTATCAGAAGAAAACACCATTATGTCCATTTCATTTCTCATTACAACCCTGCTTTGGCCAAGCACAGTAGAAAATGGTACCATAATTGATGCAAATTGATTACATATTATGATCTTAAAGGGGGAAAAAATCAACTCATCTATCTGGGTATTCAGTAAATGTCAAAGGTGAAAATTCATGAAGTAATAAATCTTCAAGTGCTGTTTTCATGTACAAAAATACTATTACTATACAATAACCAGAGAAAATATTATACTATTTTAACCAATTGAATGGAAAGACAATACAAATGGCAGCACAACAGCTAAGGTGATACCAAAGGAAAGACAGCAAATCATGAACAGAGAATAAGAAATAGATGGATAGCAGGAAGTGACTGACCCTGGAAGGTAATGTGGTGAAAATCACATTTCCTCATTTTGTTTCTTGATGGTGCAATATCATAGTAACACTCAGTTGATGGTATATGTCAGGGTGTGTTGTACGGTACTTTAGTGTGTCCTGAGCTGATAATCCCCGTTCTGCGTGATGTAGCGTACCCAGGGCAGGGCTTGGTACCCAGATTTCTCGATAATTTTGAGGTACCTTACCTGAAAAGGAACACAATTGTGATGGGAGACTGGCAGAATGTACTAAACTAATGTGAAGGTAACAACAACAAAATCCTTCTACATATTGTATTAGTTTATGGAGGCTTGGTGAGGGTCATATCCTAAAAACCATATAGCCTACCTACACTAACAATTACATAGCAATTCATACCCAAGAGATACACAATACAGTATATCACAAAACTATACCAACACAAATACAGTCTTAGCTCTGTTTACTCAATATCAGATACTATATTATATACCAACAGACATTCACAACCATACAGACACACCTACACACACACTGAAATTTATATACACCCATTTTAACACCCACTCTCCAAGGCACATAGGCACACACACACACACACACGATACTACACATACACAAACACACTGACACACAATCAAATCTAAACAGCCATACAAAGCACCATCCTCACGTCTAGCAGTACAAGAGAGCCTCACCTGTATGCCGGAGGTGGTGAAGTAAGGGATCTCGAAGCGAACTTGGATGGGTGGCTTCCCCTCTGAGTCCTCACCCACCACACTGGGTAGACCGAAGTGGGCCCTCATTAGGTACTCCTTCCCACCCTGGTTAGGTGAAAGGCCATATTGCAGGAAAGTTAGAGACAATAATGGAATGGAATCAAACATGGGTAATAAAAAAATTGGGGTGATCTTGGGTGAAAGAAAAATAAGGTAATAAAAATAAGGTCAATAAATATTATCAAACAGGGACAAAGGGAAGGAGAGAAGACGACTAATCAAGCAAGACCCAAATAATCACACAATCTTGCATGTATATATAAGACCTTTAGTGCCACTGACCGGGAAGCTCTTGATGGTCCAGATGACACAGTTCTTCTCTGGGGCGTACTTCACCGACCCCACCGAGGTCTTGAACTTTGGGGAGTCTGCGTCGTTAGGGACAGGGATGATGATCTCGACGTTGTTGGCAGTCGACCGCCGCTTGAACTGGGATTTTGCCTTAACCATATATTCAACCCGGCTGTGGGCGTGGCGCTCAATCACAGACTCGATCCAGATGAGTGGCTTCACCTGGGATTGGGTTAAGTGTAGTTGAAGGTTTGATAATGGTTAAGGGGGATGTACACTGTTGGTAAATCTGGAGCAAATGATTCCTCCAAACTATTCCAAGCAACAGAACACCATTATTTTTGTTCTACTGGTCCTGTTTCCTGGCATAATTTGGAGGAATCATGGCACTCCAATGTAACTAAAGTGAGTTACCCACTTAACAATTCTATTCACATGAAGATAACAAACCTGACTTTAAAGACTGACACTAAAATACAATAAAGTGTATTTGGTAAGGTCAAAAAATAAATGCTTCTTTCTTACTTACGTGTGTATTTAGGCGATAAGACATGAGCTCAAATTCCCCATCAGGAGGAATGAAGGAGATTGTGCGGTCATTTTCAAACCTAAAAGGAAAAAATGGAATGAGTGATCTGCAACAATGAGGGTCAAATACTGATGAACAAAGTGACAGAGAAGAGAGATATCAAGCTATGAAAGAAGAGCAAGGAAAAGGACAATTGATACTATTGTCTAATTCACTCCAAAATTCTTATAACTCCTGAACATAATTTATACATTATGTCTTTAAAATGTTAGTGATACTAACCTTGTCAGCCAGACACACCAAATGAAACTGAGGGACAGGTACTAAGCTAGCTAAAAAACTGTACAGTACAGACAATACATTTAGTAGAGACATAATAAAAAGATGAACAAAAATAATCTAAAAAAAAAGAGTTTTGGAGAGCAAAGCCAAAGGAATCTTGACAATCTGCATTAACTATTCAAAGAGTTGCTTTTGGGCAATTAATAAAATTTTCATATTTAAAAAGTGTAAATTCAAAGAGTGAGTAGCGGTATACGCTAACAAACCTTGAGAGTCGAACACACTGGTGGAACTTGACATCTTCCAGTTCAACACTCTTACTCTTGCCTCTGCCAGTGGACTCAAAGAGGACCTTGTCATTAAGACCCAGACGCAGTTCAGGCATCCCAGACAGGTACACTCTCATCTTAATACTGCCAACAATCTCACTCCGCAGTACATTACCATTGGAGTTGGCCTGGGGAGGTGTGTGTGCAATGAGTAAATATAGTACTGCATACAGTATTTTAATTCCATAGAGCCTTGGGAATCAAAAGGACTATAAAAGACTGCAACATAAATTTTCAGTATTATAAATCACATGCCAAAGACCTTGAGTTTTACAAAGCCAATGTATTGTGATGCCTCACACAAATGGTGCTTAATTATTTATATCTTTTGTTTCCTCTTATAGTGGCAATATTTTACAAGCATACAAGTGCCCTCAACTACTTCCTACACAAAAAGAAGTACTGTACAGTAAACCCTCCTTATAAATATCTTCCATATGCACACTCTTTTCACCTTCCTTAATATACTGTATATATATATACAGTACAGGGTGATTCAGCATTCCATGTATTAAATTAAATAATGACTTGCTTGGATAATTTTAAGCATAAATGTCTCTATAATAAAATATTGAAGTATACATAGTTTTGCTGTTACAATACATTTAGGATACTGTATTAATAAGGGCAATAGGTGAAGAGAGACCCACCTAGATTTCTGAGGATACGTTTCAGATGTTTATGAATATTGCAGATGAACATTGAACATTTCCTTTAGATTGTAGCAAAAATATGTACATTGTCGTGATCAATAAATAAAGATGTACTAAATCTAGGTGGGTTTCACTACACTGTTCGCCCTCATAGATACAGTAAATACAGCTAAACTATGTATAATTCAACATTTCAACACAGAGAAATTTTTGCTTAAAATTATTCAAGCAAGTCATCATTCAATTTAATTCATGGAATGCTGAATCACCTTGTATAGGATGACATTTCATTTACAGTATACAGTACTCTGATATGTTTTGTGTAACACTCACATATACTAAAAATTTCCCACTCCAATGAAGGTTCATGCCTTTAATCTTTTTGTTTTCATTAGATCAAGATCTCTTTACATGCAGTTTCATTGTACAGTCGGCAAAAAAAGTATCAACACCACCCTTATGTACAGTGATATGTAGTGTTGTTGTTCCTGATTACAGATAAGCCACTCAGACACTTTCAGTATTTTATAATAATTAATTACAAATAGTAATTCACTTATAATTTTTTCCCTAATTAAAGAATATTAAAATTTTCATAAATGGTAATAATAATTGAGTTTGGTAATGAGGCCAATTTCAAATCTGGCAACCCTGAGTCAAGAGTACCAATCTTACCGTGCAAAATTTTTAAATTTCAATGTAAGGGTGGTGTTGATACTTTTTTTACCGACTGTACATGGTATATGTCAAGGACATAAATCCAGTGTGTAATGCAATTTAACATGCCTTCAGCTTTTGAAAAAATTAACTATATTTGTGGGGTTTTCATGTATAGTAATGAGTTTTGCCCTCCCTGTGCATGTTCCTCACCAAGAGATTGACCCCTTCAATGACATCCAGGAAGACTTCATTCTTGCGGTACTTGATGCCTTCAGAGCGCCAAGACACAGCGTTGGTTACGGCAATTGGAGGCCGGGGGGCAATCTCAAGCTTGTGACCTTCTTGAGTAATGTATCTGTCGGGAAAGAATCAACCACATATTATTTATACATAGCCATAGAATTTAGGAAAGCAAAACCAGAGGTAATAATATCTTCATATTATAGAGTATAGTACTGTACTCACTTCATGTTAGCTCCAAGTACTTTCCTGAAGAGGGTGACAGTGGTCACCAAAACTGTTGGAATATAACCTTTTCATTTACTAATGTGGGAGTTTGAATAAGACCTTTTATCAACTTTGCTAGAACAACCATGGGCCTGACACTCTTAGCAGAAATTTTTAATCGTCCAGGTTTGAATACAAATCAATACAGCCCAGAAATCTCAAATCCATCATCTCCAAGGTTGTACTATACTTACTCCTGCAGGATCTTGCCATCAGTGGTCTGGGGGTAACCAAAGTCCAGAAGTTCATCCAACAGTTCATAGATGATAACAAAGTTATCCCTGATGCTTTCCTCCTCCAACTCCTGAAAATCAGAGTCATATTGTACACACTCTTACAACGCTACTCAGTCTCTCCAAAATCAGTACAGTACTGTAGGAATGTATAATATTTTACTGCAAATTATTTTAATTTGCTTCACCAGCAAATTAAGAAGGGCATAATTTCAATGTACTGTTCTACCCATTACATATAGCATTACCTATACTTTACTTTCCACACTCTATGCTTCATCAATGCCTCTTTGGGAAATAGGTCCTTGTTGAAAGCCTGCAGTCTACTGAATACCTTCTACCTACAGAACTTCATAAAGTTCCCTTTCATACACTACTGTTTATATATCAATAAAAATTATCCTATATTCACTGTTTCATATAGGTTACCATATGTATTTACTGTCCTGAGCATCAGTAACATGAAGAGGTTAAGACTGAGCTGCAGGAAAAATGATGATAACCAATGGCATTTAATTAAGGAAATTACTTTCCTACACAAACAATTCAACTCACTTCCATTACTTCTCACCCATACATCTCCTTTAGCTATCTGTTGTAACATGACCTAACCAAGCCAATCCAAACCAAACTGGCTGATAATATGTTCTTTTCATTGTTGCTGACCTTGAAGTACTCCTGTGCTACAGTGACCAGCTTGTGAAGGAATGTGAAGACCATGGTGACGTTGGCGTTGATGCGGGTTGCCGACACCACGTACAGGTTGCTCACCTTCACGAAGCAGAAGGTGGCCTCTTGTGTCTGTTGGTTGGGGGGTAATATGGTGGTGAGTGAGGGAAATGTGATCTTGTAGGTGAATAGGAGGCAGTTGATTCCTCCAGACTACACTAGGAAACAAACACCTTCAATATGAGTGATGCTTCATGGCACACTCTGGAGGACAACAACTCAGTACAAACCTCCAATTTTCTGACTACCACTTATTACATCCTTCTTAACCTTTAGCCTTCTGGTGTACCCTGGTGTCCAATAAAAACCAGGTTCTTTGATTCTTAACTTCATCTTCCATTGTTCCTCTTTTCCTTCCATCTTCTTCACACTTGATGTGCCAGCTCTCTATAATCTTCTCCTTGCTCTATAACATCTTCCAGGCCAAGGGTTTGAATTCCAGGGTAGGCTAACTTGCTCAAAATGTACAACGGGTAAAGTGGAGAACAATATATTCATTACATAGTACCAGTACTGTACCTGTATGATGGGTGCCATGTTGCCATCATCTTCCCCTTCCAGTACCATAGGCATGAACTTTTCTATCACACCCATGTCAACATCACCTCGGTAGTTCCTTGATATCAACACCTGCAGTACACAGAGTAAGAGAAAGGAGATGTTACCAAGGGTTTCAATCTCTTTTTCACTGTAATTCAGTTCTGATTGCCAAAACCATCATGTAGTTCTATACTATATATATCTATATAAAAACTGCTACTGTAAACCAGCCATTTGGCCATTAGAGTATTCTATCTGGTAATAATATTATACAGTATATGTACACTAAAATGATCCTAGCCTGAATTATGGTATCAGTTCAGGACTATAACAACATTTCTAGAAACACATACAACAATCACTAGTATAAAATCAATAATAGAGGTCATACCTTGCCCTTGACATCAAGGATGTATATGGCTGATATGGACATCCTGGTGGTGGTGGTGGTTTGTCCCTTACGTCAACACTTCAACACATTCCTTTGTAAACCTGAAAACATACAGTATACAAGACACTACAGTCAGGCAAATGGAAAATACAATATTGATCAATCTATCTCAACCTTTTACTCTTTACTGAATAAACTGCTAAAATGGGCACATGCAAATACATGGTTCCTAGTTAGGACCACAGGCAAATAAAAATGGTGGTGGAGTCCGAGACAGTTTGCGAGGGGGGCTGTGCTTGAGGACATTGATCTCTCCATGGACAGAATACGGAAGAAATTTGAACAACTAAATCCAGAAAAATCTTCAGATAATGATGCAACACATCCAGCCATACTGAGGAGTCTAGCAACAGAGCTCGCAGAACCACTCGCAGACATATTCCAGTCAAGCATTGAAATGGGTCAAGTTCCTGAGGACTGGAAAAAGGCTAACGTAACACCTATCAACAAGTCGGTATCCAAGAAGCTTGCTTCCAACTATCAACCCATCAGTCTGACATCCCAAATCAGCAAAGTTTGGGAATCCTTAACTCATGACGATATCATGACACACCTTTTGAGACATGAAATGATCAGTGGTTCACAACATGGGTTTCTTCCAGCAAAGTCATGTCTGACCATTCTTCTGACGTTCATGGAAATTACAACGAAACACCTTGATGAGGGATCCCCGGTGGATGCAATATACTTAGACTTTGCGAAAGCCTTCGACAAGGTCCTACATAAGAGGCTGGACTTGAAGATTAGAGCTCACAGAATTGGTCCACAAAGAGCCAAATGGATTGAAACATGGCTGCAAGATAGGAAGAAACTAGTCGTAGTTCGTGGACAGAGATCTAATTGGGTACAGGTCCTCAGTAGAGTGCTCAGGGCTCTGTCCTCTGCCCCCTGCTGTTTATCATATACATAAACGACATTAATGATGGACTACCCTGTGGGATACTGAAATTTGCCGATGACACAAAGATATTTGGTAGAATTACGAGTCAAGAAGATATTGACGATATTCAGTACAGCTTACATGAGGTTGAGGAGTGGGCAAAAGACTGGCAAATGGAGTTCAATGTTGATAAGTGAAAATGTCTCCATCTGAGATATGGCAACCCACAGCAAATATACACACTGGGAGGAAAGGAATTGAACAACGTTGACAGCGAGAAAGATCTGGGAGTAATTGTAAACAGTGCACTCAACCCAACTGATCATGTAACCAGAATAGTAAAGAAAGCAAACCAAATCGTTGGGAGCATCAGAATAACAGTTGAGAACAAGACAATTTCAAATATAGTGTGACTGTGTAAATCTCTTGTATGCCCACACCTAGAATATTGTGTACAGGCGTGGAGGCCATACAACCAGAAAGATGTGGACATGATAGAAGGGGTACAAAGGCGACTAACAATGATTATCCCAACCCTTGCACGCAAAACATACGAGGAAAGTCTCAATAAAACTGGCTTGCTTTCATGGAGATGCGAAGGTTGAGGAGTGACTTAACTGAAGTTCACAAGATAATGAATGGCATGGAGGGGCTGAGGATCGAGGACTTCTTCGTGTTAATTAGGCGACCAACAAAGGGACATATCCTTAAGATCTACAAGCAGAGAACCACACTCAACATTAAAAAGTATTTCTTCTCCCAGAGTCATCGAGGAGTGGAACAACCTGCCTAAAGACCAGTCTTGACTAAAACAACAAATGGCTTTAATGAAAATTATTTAGGCATATGGGGGGGGCAGCTCATGAGCCAGCGTAGGCTTCCTGCTCCAGTCCTAAACCGACCGACTGTGGAGTGATCTAATTCCCAGGCGGGGATGGTAAGTTTATAATAAGTTCAAAATGGCACAGTACAGTATTAGTTTGATGGCTTTGTAGTGTGTCTAAGGAGTCATTGTACTAATACTATGCCATCGTCAACACCACAAAAGTTATTGTATAGGCTACCGTATGGATCCTAAACTCAAAAGTCTGTTTAGTTCAAAGACTTGTAAGTTTCTTGTCTCTTTAATACAGCTACCATTAAGCCTAAATAATGTTTATATACAGTGTAATATACACAATACCTTACAAAGACAACCTGTAATGTTAACTTATAGCCTATAATGAAATGTAACCAACTAGGCTACCGTATGTTAGTATACCGTCTACTAACTAGTAAAAACAAAACAGTGTCAATCTTATTATGGCCAACTAATGAACTCCAATACAGAAGATTATATATTTTAAATACAACATATACAACTGTAGCAGATAAAATAAACTCCGGTAAACTTCCCCTACCATCTGTCATGCTACTCCAACTTTACAAAACCAATAAATTATCGTTATTACCCGGGTTTTTTCAAATTCATTCCTCCATAGCAGACCCATGGTTAAACAACTTGTCAAAAAACTGGCATTATCGAGTAAATAAACAATAAACAAGCCACATAATACTCACAAATAAATAAAACTCCAAAACTGATCTTGGGAGTGTTTACCTGGGTGTAAGGCAAAGGTAGTCGAACATACGTGTTCCATTTCCAAGAGAATATTTTTCAGAATTTTCTTTGTCAGTACCGAGGTAAGACTTTAGAGAATATACTAACAATAGAATAATTTTAATTTTGTGTTTTACGAGTAGTCCTGCATGACTATCAGATCAATATACTCGATATGGGACACTTCATATTCTTTAGTCTTTAAAATTATAGTTATTAGAGTTTACTGACCTTATAACTCTTGATAATTAAGTTCAAGACATGTAATAATCTTAAACCATCCAAAAAATGACAATCATACCAAGTCCCTGACATTAATTAACCTGCTTCTTATAGACCTCTAATTTTCATAGCGATCCAACTTAAAATTTCGACTAGTTTTGCCAGATTGCCTGATGTCATGAAGTATAAATGAAAGAAACTCTATGCAGATATATTTTGGAAACTCAACTGTCAGATTATAGTTTAGAGATATACACAAATAATAATCAATTTATACGATTTATAATCTAATAAGGAAAAATGTTGACTTTTAAGGCTACATTATAATATGTATATAATTGGATCCTGAATAGAAATAATAGATCTTATTATCAAATAGCTTATAATAATATTGAGTAGTTTATAATAATGCTTGTTGATTCTCTTCTATGTATGTTGTTATCTCTTGTCATCTATGATAAGAGTAGACACCATACACAAGTGTCAAAACAGCTGAGTGAAGGTGTCCTAATAATTGTTACCTGCTGCTGCCTTGGGCGTGAGTATTTAGTAGTGTGATGGATGCCAAGGTATAATTAAATAAATGAAGGTTAAATACGAGCTGCCATTACCGATATACAAGGGAGGGTATTGGAGAGATAAGGGTATGTATGTGTGTGTGTGTGGCTTCAATTGGTTAGCATGACAAACTTGTGTGACAATAATGTAAATTAGGATGTGTGTGTGGCTGTGATGTGTGTCGTCTGTCTGTAACTATTACCCTATTTACCTTAATTATTGGTCATTAGATACCAACTAAGGGTAATTAGACCAAATACCAAGGTGTGATGGTAGAATTCCATAAATCTCGGTGTCGGCCCCTTCTGCTTGATGGTATTAATAAGAGGAACTATACTGGTAGATGTTGGGCCTGTTCTCTCAATCTTTCCCTAGCCTTTGTTTGAAGTTGTTGAGATTAGTGGCACTACCGGTAACAGTGTCTTGACTGAGCTTGTTCCATGTTTTGGTGATTCTAGCAGGTAAAAAATGAGGGGTAGACAGGTCATAGGATCACTGGGGAGGATTATGAAGGGTAGAAGTGTGAGTATGGAGGTGAAAAGGGGACTACGAAATAGTATAATCCTGCCAACACTGACATATGCGTCAGAGACGTGGACATGGAGTAGGGCTCATCAGTCTAGAATAGGTGCTGTGGAAATGAGTTACTTGAGAGGAGCATGTGGACTTACTAGGTGGGATGGAGAAAGTAATGAGAAATGTGGTATGAGTGAGAAGGCAACTGGTATTGAATGTGGAGTGGTTGAGAGAGTGAAGCGTAATACTTTGAGGTGGTTTGGACATGCGGAGAGAATACAAGGTGTGGAAGGTGTATGGAAGTGAAGTTGTGGGACCTGGTGTGAGAGGCAAACCGCCGGTTAGGTGGCAGAACAGAGTGGAAGAGTCCCTGACCCAATCCACCCTCATCCTAACCCCCTTCCTAATCCTACCCTGGATCCCTAAATCCCCCGCACAACCTCCGCATATTATGCTGCCCATGAGAGGCCCTCAGCGGGACCTTGAACTTGAAGGGACAGGGGAGGGCTTGACCAAGTAAGGAGGGAGTGTTGGAACAGGGAGAACTGGAGGCACTTCTGCCGTGGCCACCCCCATGGGGGGAGTTCCCGGATAGAACGAGGCGTCAGAGCTATAGATAAATAGGTCCCGGTAGTTTGCCACGGTCCAGATTAGGTCAGGTCAGGTCAGGTCTGCCTAATTCTAATACAAACAAATACTATTTGTGCTTGCCAAAAATTGGAAAACCCGAGTCAACTTTTTCCAAAAGCTGGGTGATGGGGTATGGCCAAAACAGGATACTTGCACAATAAATGGATGTTAAAATCGAACAAATCGCATGAAAAACTATAGGAATAACTATGTTTTGTCTGATAATCTCACACATGTGTAACTCGGAAAATTTGCCCGGAAATATCCTGTTTTGGTTATAACCCATCTCCCCCAACAATCTTTGGGGAGAGCCTGGGAATTCCATGTTTTGGGTGGTTGAGAGCATATTGAGTGATTAAAGCACCATTTAAGAAATGTAAAATGAAAGAAATGGGTAAATTGGATAACCTGAGCCAGGGGCTGCTCGGCCAGACAGCTTGAGGAACTTTAACAACAACAACCTGAGCCAGGTTTTGCCAAATGTTGGCTCGGGTTTTCCAATTTTTGGCAAGCATAAATATAAAAAATTTAAAACCCGAGCCAAACTTTGCCACTGGCTTGGGTTTTTAATTGTTGCCAAGCATAAATAAGAAAAATTTAGCACTACCTGACCTGACCTGACCTAACCTAATCTCACCAAGGCAGACTACTGGAACCTAACCATGGTAGACTACTGTGACCTAACTCAGGCAAAGAACGATGAACAAACAGGTCACTAGATTTTGGAGTTACTGTATATGAATAAATACAACCAACATCATTTAAGATAATATCCAACAATATAGTCTTATAACACAAACCTTAATGAGAGGATCCAGGCAGGGTTGATGGTGGTTAAATAATTCCTCTGTGACCTCAGAAGAAATATCGTCAGTCAACAAAAATTGGCAGATTTTGTAACACCATTTATCAACAAAGTACAGTACAGCAATTTCGATAAGTTGCTTAAGTTGCAGACTGGTGCAGCTGCGTTATCCTTACAGCACTCGTTGTCAATGTCAATATGAGTATGTAAACAGCCCTACAGAACGTCTTCATTGTAACGGGAGTTGAACAAGGCAGGAATGGCGATGTATGCGATGGTAGAGAGAAAATATATGCTTGGCTGAAGTGAACATATCAGAAGGTGATTGATTTGCCTGCAGTCAAATTGATATCAATTAGGGAATTCCCACCAGAGTTCATAATTTCATGTTTCCCAAGAGAAGATACGAGGGGGGGGGGGCAGGTAAGACCTACGGTACACCACAAATATGAAAATTTGACCATAAGATTGTGTACCATATCACAATGAAAATTAGATATCTCACACATGTGTAACTCAGAAAAAATTCCACCTGACCTAACCTAACCAACCCAATTAGGCCTTAAATTGGACTCGGGCAACCTCTGGGGTTAGGTTAGACTAGGTTAAAGTCACTGTTAAGGAAAAGCACTGCATTTTTAACTGCCATCTCCAGCTTTGCCTCCTGTTTCTGGATGGAAAAGAAACTAAAAATATTGTACAGTATTTTGAGAAGAGTGGACAAATATAACCTAAACCTTAATTGTTTCATACTGTGAATTACAGTTTATTCACAATGGCATTGTAGTATAATCATTAAGGCTGTAATAATAAAGAAGATTATTACATAGCCTAAGGCAGCCTTTTCAATGTAAATAGCTTATGTTACAAGTCTTGTGACCATGTGATAAACACTGTATGTATGGTATATATCCCATTGTTACATATGTATTTATGTTTGCAAAGCTATCTTACAGCTGGTGAATATCTATAATGATAAATAATTTCATTATAAGAGAAAAGACAACTTGCAGGAGAAATGTTTTTATTTCCACTTACACAGTACTGTACTTATATATATATTAATGATTGCAGAGAACCAGAAAAGATGTGAAGGGTAACACAAGACACAGAAAGGTGACATAACTGCTGCAGCGGGTAAACGAAGGTAAACGTGAAGAGGAAAGTGAAGCAGTTGGTGTTGGTACCAGCCTCTGTGTGTGTGTCATTGAAGCCAGCAAGATGACACAGCAGATCCACAGCTACTCAGGGCAGAATTATGACCGCTGGGTAGAACGCAACTCCAACGGCTCCACCACCCTCGGCAAGGTGAGAATGTCTCGTGTACAGTTATGGACAAAAGTTCTGTCTCATTTAAGATATGATGCAAATCGATATGTCAAAAATGGAAAAGTACTTGCATTTGCATATACCTTTACTGTACAGTAGATATGAACAGATTAGGGGATGTTCATAACCATCTCAGGACCACTGTAGTTAAGGGTTAATAAGGGAGTTTAGGAGGTACTATCATGCCCCACCCTAACTAAGAGAATCAACAACTGTTCAGACCTAAGATAAACCTTCTAGACGTGATACTCTGAAATTACTTATACTTTTTGTAATCAAATGCAAACCAACCCCACTTTACTGAAATCCAACCCAGCCCAGCTCAACTTCCTTCACCTTTATTTATCCCAATATAATGAACTGAGAACAACTCCATTAAGTGCCACAGAACACCATCCCATCTACCCCGACCTAGTGTTTCCTAAGGTTGAATTAATTGGCAGCCACACATTTGCCATCTAAGCATTATTTACAGTAAATCTGTCATGTAGGATTCTGATATGCTAACACTGTTAGTATTGTTGGTTCATATTAAAAATTTTGTTCTCCACCAAAATATTTATGAATTTGGAATATGTACACCATTGAGGGTAGAATAACTGCTACATTGGTACCATTGCATTACAAGTCTTTCACCGTCAGGTACAAAAACAGTTCTGGTTCACCAAGAGTGCAGTGATCCGTCGACTGGGGAAGAAGGAAGATGAGCATGTCGTTGCCTCTGATGCCGAGCTCGATGCTAAAATTGAGCTCTTTAAGGCCATCGAGTCTAGCACCAGGACTTTACAGGTGAGCTATGGTAAATGAAAGGAGAAAGGAAGATTAATGAGTTACAGTATTGGAAGTGTAGATGCATTCAAAGTTTAAGGTTCTGTGTAAAGCACCAGTGTGTATTCATCCATCTATCCAGGCATGATGATGCCTCATTACCACTAGGGAAGCACCCCATCCGTATACTGTATAGGTGGTTATGGACCCGACCAAGGCAAAAGTTACAATGAGCTAGAGGTTTGTTCACTACAGGGTCATTACTCCATAATAAAGAACCCAGCCCATTCCTAGCTACAGGGAAGTTGGGTGATGAGTCTATCGAGTTCACCCATGTAAAGGTTCAGAGGAAGTTTTATGTAGTGCTGTGTGATAACCTGTGTCTTGTGAAGCCTGTTATTCCTGAGTCGAGATTCATCTGCTGTACACTTAAAATAAAACTACAATAGGTTCGCCTATTGCGCGTGTTCTCAATGCTTGACGAACCCCAAATCAGCACCTTTTATTTTTTTATGCGCGATGCTTCCACAGCGTTTTTGTGGCCAAGAGTGGCCCAAATTCTCAATCGTTCCCTGAAGTGCGTCTAAATCTGGTTTCAGCGTGACACTAGCTGCTACCCCAAACCCACGCTGCAACCATCCGCTCCCCCCAGACACTCTCACAGACACCACACAATACACATGTACACTTCTCCACATACACACATACTGTTACTCTATAAATATATCACCTTATGACCATTACGTAGTCGATAGGCGTTAAAGTCCAGATACTGTAACAAACAAAACAAATTCTCCACCCCAACCAGCTTCTCCCTCTCACTCAGTCTCCCGCTCTCTCACCATCCTCATGTCCTGTGTACCCCCCTCTCCATTACCACGGCGCATCTTGTTACCGCCAACCTTCCACCCTACCAACCAACACCTGCCTTCACCATGCCAAAAGTCGAACGTAAGAAAAAATTCCTGTCACGCTCTCTGAAGCTTCAGGTGATTAACTAAAGACTGCAAATGTTTATCGAGAGCTAATCCCCCCCAGCCTCAAAACAGGGCCATTTTTTTTTTAGTAGGGGAGGATTGGGGTGGCTGGAGTATGGGGTGGTCTAAGCTCCACCCACCAGCCCATACAGGCTAGGGTCAGTATTACTACAATCCCCTAATTCTAGCCCAGATTTTTCCAGTGTTACCATCGCCATGGCTGTATATAGCCCATGTAGGCTATTAGGTGTACAGTACTCAGAAGTGTTTTTGTTCTCTGCTCTCGACTGGCAAACTCATGCCAGTAACCCTGCAAACATTTTAATGGAGCGGTATCTCGCTATCTTCATTATGCGTTCAGTTGTGTCCGCCCTTGACATTGAAGGGTTTATGGACAAAGTGGGAGTGGTAGTGTGGCGGGTGAGGGTAGTAGTGGTGTGGTGGAGGGTGAGGGTAGTAGTGGCGCGACCTTGGGAGGAACAGCGGGAACCCTGTTATACTGTCACAGCCAGCCTTGGAACCCCATCTCACACTTCTAGTGTGCTTTTGTACTACTATTTATTTGGTAACAACTTATATTCATTGTTACTGTGACTTATAATCAAATCAAAGTAACCAAATACTGTACTGTACCCTGCATCTTGGAGTATAACGTCTCTGTAAATTATCAGTGTGAGGCAGTGGCCGCCCATAAGTAATTTTGCCCATATAAATATGTATTCATACGAAGCTTTTTTCCTATACACGAGCTCCTCTGTCACCCAAATATGTGCGCAATAGGTGAACCTATTGTATTGATTCTTGAGAGTGCATGTTCAGGCATCTTTTCAAATCTATGCCATGAGTTAAGCAACAAAAAATTTGAAAGGAGGGGAATTGGGCCCAAGCAGTCGGTGTAAATAATATATTATTTAAAATGATTTCCAGTGACTATGTATGAGATTATGTGAGATGAGAATCAGATGGAGTGATTTTTCTAACCAGTTGTAACTCCCTCAGGCCCTGCTTGGTGAGTATCAGACCAAGGTGTGTGTGCTGGCTCAGGAGGAGAATGGTCTGGGTCGCCTGTTGAAGGAGTATGGCCGGCAGGACCGTACCCGGGCTGGCAAAATGATGACAGCTGCTGGTAAGAGTTTGAGTTACACAGCCCAGCAACGTGTGGCCCTGAGGAACCCCCTGGTACGCCTCTTCCAGGAGGTGGACACATTCCACACCCGAGCAGTGGAAGATACGGCCGCCACGGTGACTGAGATGGAAAAGGTGCGCACTGAGTACCGAGGAGCCCTCATGTGGATGAAGAACATCTCCAGAGACTTCAACCCTGACCACTGCCACCAGCTGGAGCGCTTCAGGGAGGTCCAGGCCACTGTCAAGCAAAAGAAGGCAAAATTTGATCGCATGAAGCTCAAGAGCCTACAGAAGATTGATCTCCTGGCTGCCTCTCGGTGTAATATGTTCTCTCACGCTCTCATTGTCTACCAGAACAACCTAATCACGTTCTCAGAGAAGACAGCTAAAACACTGAGCAATGTGGCTTCCAACTTCAAAGGTTATCAGCCCTATGACTTTCAGGTGATCAAAGAGCTGGCAGAGCCACAAAGGAACAACACAGAGAAGGAGGAAGAGGAGAAAGAAGAGGAGGAAGAAGAAAGAGAGGAGGAGGAGGAGGAGGAAGAGGAGGGTGAGGAGAAAGAAAAAAAGTTAGAGGGAGATGAGAAAACATTTTTCAATGCCGAGTATCACGACGACCCAAGGAAGAAAAGTAAAAAGGAAAGAAGGACCAACAAAAAGAACAAAAAGATTGAGAAAGATGATAAGTCAGACAGCCTGTTGAACCTCTTTGACTGCTCTGAGGAGGGGAACGGTGAGTCGACTCCTCTCAACCAGTCATCAGAGAGGAAAAACTCAACAATGCAGTCCTCACTTGACTTCCTCACAGACAACCCTGAGATCCCTGACACAGAGAAGGACACACAGCAGATGCTAAAGGAACTGTTTGAGAGTCCCGTGAGGCAACCACTACCTGTGTTTGGTTGTGACGATGGGGATGGTTCAGTGGCAGCCCCCACCAATACTGGCCAAACATTCAGCATGGCACAGAGCCTGGCAGACTTGGACAGCTCAGATCCCTTTGCCATGCTCCACACTCAGACCAACCAGCAGCCACAAAACATGTTCCTCCCATCACAACTCCTTGACTTTGGTATGAAGGGTTGGCCATCACAAACCAACCAACAACAGAGTGCTATGTCCATGCTTCCTAACTATACTCAAGGCAAGATGCATCAACACCAGCAACAACACCTACTAGAGCCTGCAGCAAGCAAGCAAACCACCAGCTCTACTGGCCTCACCCCACGACAGGAGGGACAGAAACTCGACTGGTATAAGGTGTTCCAGGACATCGACCCTCTGGGAGATCCAGCCAATGCCATATTTGGACATCAGGCAGAAGACAACAAGCAGTGTTAGTTGGATGAGTGTGTAGATAAGAGGTTTGTTTTAATGGCTGCATAAACATTGTGGAAGGCCTAGTAAGCAGCCAGAGGACTAACATTCAGTTTATATCTCATAGTAAATAGATACATTTCTGTAGTTGTATGTTTGGCTGGGTGGTTGGTTGGGTAATTGTATTAGAAATGTGTATATGAAAGTAGTGGGGAACTTTTGTTAATGGGCATAATCATTTGAGAATGTGCATGTGTTATGGGAGTATAATAATTAAAATTCCTTTATTAGACATATATTATGATCATACTTATAAAGAACTTCTCTAACAAGGGCATTTATTAAAAGCATAAAAATGTACTGTAGAGAAAACTTAGATAATGATGAAAAGTATCTTCCCAAAATACAGTTGGCCAAAGTCAATGTTTTTCTTGATGTTTTATACTGCCAAGCATGGATTTCTCATATGAATATTTTTCTAAATGCTGAACAACTCTTGATTGAAGAGGCTTTCAGCACCTGATCAAAAGATCCCCAAGTTAGGTGAAATTGTATAGATGGTGATGATCTGTGAGTGTGAGTGCTACACCAGTCATTCTTGACACATTGGAGAGATGAGAACTTTTTATTATTCATATCCTCATTCAAAATATTCAACTTCTTTGCTTCATTGCATACAGTATACTGTATTATCCTCTTTCTGATACCTAATGTTCTGTCACTTCCCTTAGTATTTTCCTCTTGTTATGTTCTCTCTGTTGATTTTTCATAGTGTTTTAGTGTCTTGCAGATGCGGTCACCTGGTATATCAGTAAAAGTCCTAAAGTTTTGAAGGCAGGGGAACATGAGACATCCGCATTTTCGATTTTTCCGAATTTAAGGGAATACCGTATACCTAAAAATGACACTATCCAGCTCAAGTAACTCAAGTTTCCTTAAACTTTTTCTTCTCTCTAACTTCTTCACACTCTCTGCCTTGGCAGCAAGCTTCTTGTACTCTCCAGCCTTGTATTTGACATCGTATATTGTAGATTGTCCTACGCCATACTCTGCCATGAGCACAGGAACTCTAACTCCCCTTTCTAATTTTGCTAATACTTCTAGTTTCTGTGCCACACTTAACGTAACATACGTCTTCCCATGTTTGTTTCTGACTGGTTTCTTGGTTGGTGTTTCTTGGGAGCCATGGTAGCAGGCAAAACAGTGCAGCAAAAATTAGGTAGGGATGTATACACTAACACTAGACCGTTGTTCATGGTTCTCATGAAATATTTGTTTTATTACCTTAAAAAGTGGGTTGAAAATACCTTAGATGGAGATATATTACCTTAGATACTGAACTAGGTGACCATTTGAACACACAATATATATTTTTATATGATTTTACTAGTTTTTGACAGGAATGAAAGGTATGATCCATATGAAAGCATAAATATTCTTTTACGACGACCCAGGAAATAACGGAAGATTCATAAAAATTTCCTATAGATTGTCAAAACCTTACCTTAAATAGCCCCAAATTATGCTAATCTGGGGTAATTATCTTACAAATCAGAGCATTGCCGGAGTTACTGAGCTAGTGGTGGGAGTAGAATTGCAGTGTTGCCATGCCGCGTGGTCTTCTTTTCTTGACATTGTTTAGTTTTATATGTTTAATTTTTTACATTTTTTTTAATAAATTCAGCAATAATTGGTCAGCGAAAAATCTTCCGAAGTAGCGGGCTTTCCGAAGGTTTGGAGTTCAAATTTTTGGACTTTTACTGTAGCATGTGTTTATTGTAACACATGAACTAACACCACTTGACTCATGGCAAACTGAGTACTGTAATATACCTGACATACAGTACTTTATAACCTCTCTTTTTATTATTTCCACACTTCTCAATCTTGTCTTTATTTTCTTTCTTGGCAGCATTTTCCTTACTTATCTGTTTTCCTCTTCATTCTCATCCCAACCAGCTCCACCACAGATAATGGATTGAAAGGTTAGGTCAGTGTTTGGTCTTCCTCAGACGAACAAACAAAAATGCCTTCTCTATTGTAGTTTACTATGGCTCTCATATATCTTACTGGTTTTTCAGGCTTTGTTGCCACCATAATACTTTGGTGAATTTTTGTTGTCCTTCTTAACATCAGTCCAGTAGCCGTAAGTTTACAGTGAGTATCAAGGTTTACAGTAGAACCAACTGTAATGTAATGTATTTGTTGCTTTATTAGTTTGGATTGCTGTTGCTGCACTCTAATGTACAGTGTATATTTAATTTGTTGATTGATTGATTTAGTGGGTGAGAATTTTGTGGGCTTGAAAGAGGGAGTGGTTGTTTGTGTGACCCATTTTACTGGGTACTGTACTCTGTTTTTACATTCTGTATTATGCTTCCTTTTCTGCCCCTGGTAATAGAGCCTCCCCACCCCTTGATAAAAGGGAAATGGAGTATTGATGATGATGATAATGTTTATATATGTGTCAAACCAACTGTCCCTAGTCATGTCACCAAACATTCAGGCAACCATTGCTGATATATTAATATGTAAATATTACCGAAAGACTTAACATTTCTTTTTAATTTTAGGCAATTTTTCTCTTAGAGGGAAGCATTCTTGATGCCCAAAGCATTTTAAAACAGTATCAGTCAACCCATAAACTACAGCCAGGTGGATTAAAATACCATAGGAAAAGCCCATCACAGAAAGGTTGAGTATGTTCTAGTCTAATACAGATTACTGGATTGATGACAATTCCTGGATTGAAATATGTACCTGATATATCAAGTCAGCCTATAAATTACCCACAATAAGTTTATAACACATATTACAACATCTTTGATGATGCTAGAGCATGTACTGTACCATTTCCTTCAGTTCTTGATCAAAGGCAAATCAATGGCCTCCAATGGCTACTTTGTGTATACTCAACGGTGGACTGTGTGTTATATTGAGATGCTGCTTAAGAACAAATGCCATAAACTGCAGGCACAAGATTTGTTGCATAACAGTGCAAGCCCTCATTCTGTGATTGGTACAGTCAAAGCCTAACAGGTAATGAAATTGTAGGTTCTGGAACATCTTCCATGACATTACTCACAATACAGTATACTTTATACTTTGTGTACCTTGGTACCCGTTACCTTCACCAAAGCAAAGTACTTGCATTCTAGTCATGGTTAACCCATATTAGCCAAACACGGTTGTGACCAATGGAATGTGACACTAGATCCCATGCTAGATTTTGAGGAACCTATTTTCTTGAAACCGTATATTTTTGCACTGGTAAAGTCAAAGTTATTCTACGTTTATTTTTTTTTCTTTTATTTTTTTATTTCTTTTATTTATTATATATTTTTTTTTTTTTTTTTTTTTTTTTTAGCAGTAGTGTTATTGTTTTTTCTATCCATTATATTTTTCATTCATTTCCTTTATAGTGATTTTGTACAATTTCTAATGCTAGTGTATTTCATTCACCTTAGAAATGATTCATATATTATGAAGATGGACATTACAGTTATGGGCAGTGTATAATCTTTAGCGGGTATGATCTCATATTCATGACTGAAATTAATGAACTCCTGCCTGGAAGGAAAAGCACTATAGCAGAAACAGCCAGACTTATAAAGACTAAAACTAGACTTGCACATGAGTATGTGTGTTCCACACACACAGCAAGAGAAAGTTACGGTACCCTCCCAAATATTAATATCATCACAGTGAAGTAAGAGTGAAAGATGAATTATGAGTCTAGAGTTGAAGCTCTTCTTATATTTCAAATGGTGAAATATGAGAGACAGTACAGACCTGTCAATTAAAATGAAATGGAATTGATAGATATATGATGTATATCAGTGAAGGGAATGTATTTAAGGGTTATGATTTTGATGTTGGTTCTTCTGTACTTTAAAAAAACATGAAGAATTGGTCTTGCTGTACTGTACAGTATATGATTTACTTGTATATTGATAAGTAATGTAATGTATTTATAAACTGCAAAACTACCCCAGCACTTGGATACTGACAATAGTTACTATATGTATGTATACTGCTTATTCAATCTGCTCTCATTATTCTACTATACTGTATATACGACTATGAGTTTTACCACAAGCCTCGATAATCTTGAAGTGCTCTTTGGGACTTTGGTACAATATTCATATTTCATTAATGTTTCACTTGTAATTTTGTTTTGAGCTCTCTACCCCTTTGCTTCCTTTTGTCAAAATAAGTCTAATGGCAATGTTGGTATATCCTCTATGAATAAATATGTGTTCAGTGGAAAATTAATACTACCGGTATTGTACTATGATACTCTTTTGAAAGATTGTCAAATATAGATGAAAGGCAGTATGAAGGTGCACAAAGTACCTAAAGCTACAGTACCAGGTTCCAAATTATAGTACAGTAAATGTTCACGTGGTGAAAAAAATATAAGTGCACAGGGGGTTTGGGTACATACCAAAAATGTTCCAACCACTGGTAATGTCCTACACCAATATTTAGGTGACCTTTGTTCTGTGGTTCATAATGTTTAATGCATTATATGCATCAATGCTTTTTCACTAAGTGTGCAGTGTCCAGATGTTGAAATTATTAATGGGCAAACTGGAAACTACTGATTCTTGTAAACAGTGCTATAACACAGACTCCCTAGGTATTAATGTTGCCTTCCAGCAAAGTTTAGAAGAGTAGGTAGCTTCCAGTTTACTGTACCAACATCTCAGTTCCCTGGAGCACAGACAAACTATATGAACTTCAGTACTTTGTGTTTAGTTCATGACTGACTGTAAAAGGAGTTGCTGGAACTTGAGAACTGTTTTACTAATGTAACAAGCAAGAAGAAAAGTCAAGGGATATGCAATGACTGATGGTGTGGTACTGGTACAATGACTGGCTAGACACAATATAGAGCCATCATACTATTACCACACCATCATCAACACCATGAATGTTCTTATGTACTGCCCCAAGTATCATTGCACGATTTGTCACTTGGCCTGTGCCTCTTCTTGTATATAATGATGGTCCTGTGAGATACACACGTTATGAAGAGTTACAGTGCTATTTGGGTTTGTATTTATGTCACATCACATTGTTGAACTTGTCAGTATTATTTTGATCTGAGCTCTATCAGTATGAATTATGGATAAGTTTTATTTAAGAGGTATGATTGTATTAGTGACTTGAAGACTACCAATTTCTCTATACATACCGTGCCACAAAATGGACCACATCAGCTGAAATACCCAGTTCTCTTTCTTTGCACATAATCAAGAATTTGGTAGCTTGCCCTGACTTCAACAAAATCTTACTTCCACTTAGAGATACAAATACAAAGACCTTCCTTAGTGAGTGGATAATTAGTCATCTTACAGTAAAGTATAGCATATAATCCATTTATATTATTTCAGCCAAACTCTGTTGCATAACCATTTTGATTAGTGAACTGTATCAAAAGTTAGTTATTTTTATGTAGTACTGTATAATATCAGTACAGTACTGTTTATGAAGAGTGCTGCTTATAGATATATTTTACCAGAAGTTATTTGTCTGAAATTATGTTTTCTACTGGTAATTTTACTATAGCAACTGAAAGAATGGAAATGTTTGGCACAGTTTTAATGAATTGGCTGTTGTGAATGTAAGTGAGAACATCATCTTATGAGGAACCTATTTGGACTGCATTTTTCTCATGCTTTTTTAAGTAAAGGCACCTAATAATTATGGTTTCTCCACCTGTAATTACTAGATTTTACTCCTCACCAAATTGTTACTATAATGGGTGACATGGGTGGGGCAGTGACAGCAACTGTTATGACAGCTACACACACACTGCAAGGAGCCATAGGGTTGTATGCAAGAACATTCATGATGTTGACAGTGGTGTGGTACCGGTATGACGCTTCCACAGACACACAACAGAGTCATCATACCGGTGCCGCGCCATAGTCAACGCCACGGATATTATTACATACGACCCACAAGACTGTACAGTACTACAATGGGTATCGTTAGCCTACCACCCAGCCCATATCTTTACCTGTATACTGTCATGATTTACTCTTGTGCAATGTTAATGTTTTGTATTTGTGCACTGATCTTGATTTTAAGCTTAAGATTTGTAGTTACAATAGTGTCGTGCATTGCCATAGTGTTAAGAGGTGAATTAATTAGAGGGCTAGTGATTACTCCAAACTATATCAGGAAACAGCCTACAACAGTACCTCGGTATATGAGTAGAGGATTGTTTTCTTGCATTGTGTGGAAGAATCGGTAGTTCTCTAATTCAGTCAAATTATATGATCTCCTTAATATGGTTGTACAGTCTAAAAGATATATTTTGTGACCATTACACAGACTGATCAGGGACATGGGGATTTATAGGGTAAGTTGTCTGTGCAATGGAAGTTACAGAGTCCATCAAACTGCCCCAAAAAACAGACAGCATAAGTTTATGTGATTTGTTTCGTGGTGCAACTTGGAAGAATTTGTAGTTTCCAGGTATCCAGACAACAACAGCAACATCATAACCCCCATTACAAATACAGTATAATATATGGGGTACTGTACTGTAGTTAGGCTTAATGCATCACACAATCCAAAGACTTGACATTCCTTCATTACCAAAGCTGTGAGTAATGAAACAACTATTTTTCTCACTAGTCATTACCAGATCTTGCATATATTATAATTCTAAACATTGCATGCTATATTAGTCTTGTAAGAAAATGTAAAAAAATACAATTTATGGAAAGTCAGAGTCTGTGATGAATACTGTACCATTTATTTTAATGTATTTTCAATCAAAAGTACTGAACCGTTGATTCATTTTCTTCCCAAGTCATGTGTATACTGACTGTACAGTATGTGTGTTATCAGGCTTTTGGAATTAGTGGGTGAGCCTCCTTGAGTCTTCTGGGTGTAAATGAAAGTTAAAAGTCCATTTTGCTTTCCCATTTTGCTCTACACAAGGGTATTATTATTATTGGTGTGCAGAACTGTATTTCCCTTTCAGTTATCAAACGTTAAGTATATATTGTACGAATTACAGTA
Source organism: Petrolisthes cinctipes (assembly GCA_033782935.1). Taxonomy (NCBI): domain Eukaryota; kingdom Metazoa; phylum Arthropoda; class Malacostraca; order Decapoda; family Porcellanidae; genus Petrolisthes; species Petrolisthes cinctipes. Next base: position 18,266 of record JAWQEG010003065.1, on the reverse strand, counting down.
CATGACAATAGTTAGTAATCCTCATATCGAACAGAAAATTTGGTTGTTGGAGTTACAATATTTCATCCTATTTTTAGCCCTGGCCATAGCTGTTGATGGCCTGAGTACTATACTATACGGCTGAAACATTGCACAGGAAGTAAAAATGTTCTGCATTTTACATGGGCTATGGAAAATATGTTCAATTAACAGTATTGTGAGCCATACCCAGTTCTGGGGAGGGAGAACCTCTGGTTAATTAGAGGGCTGCTGAATCCTCCAATATACGGTTATGTCACTGAATAATGGATACACTATTAATAGCATTAAGGTGATTATTTTGTTTCCTGACAATTTGGAGGAATCAGAAGCCAACCAATTTACCAGAGGTTCTGCCTGCAATTAAGGAAATAATGACTTCCACTAGCCAGGTGATATTTTTCAGAATAATTTACACCTGTGCCACCAATATTTTACTTGTTGCTCTCGTATCTCGCAGGACTAAACTGAAAAGGTTGTCAGTGTTCAGGTGAAATTAATGTTTGTTTCAAAATAATGTATTTAATATAATCACTGAGTTTGCTTATCCAGTTTTGTATAATAGATATTGGCCAAGGATAATACAGTACACTCCTTCGTAATGCACCCGGGCCTCTTTGCCACTCAAGATTCACACTTCTAACCAAGTTCCTCTGATTGAGATGCCTGGCTAAAATAATTTTTTGTGAATCCCCAGACATTCGCCCTCCCATGCCTACTGCATCCCTTGTTCCATACCTGCCTCTTGTCCACATACAGTGGCACCACAAAAAAAGGTGCTCCATAAGAGGCACCACAAAAAAAGATCAACACAAAGTGGTGCCACAAAAATAGATACCACTAAAAAGTGACATCACAAATATGAGCAAGGAAAACCCCCACAAAAAAGAGCCACAAGAAACAGGTGATTCATAAGAGCCACAAAACGTGGCACCACAAACTACAGGTGCTACAAAAAGGATCCACAAAGTGGTATAAAAAAAGCGGTGCAACATAAAACATGTTACCGTGCTGCAGAAGGGGATGTGGAGGTGTGAGGAAGGTGGTTGGTTGGGTAATACGATAAGAGTAGTAGTTCTGTGGTAGTAGTAATTATAGTGGTAGTGATAGTAGGAGTTCTGTAGTAGTGGTAGTGATAGTAGTTTTGTAGTAGTAGTGGTTGTAATAGGTTAATTAAAAGTATAATACTGGAATGCCTTTGGGTTCTGGGGCATATTATTATTATTATCGTGAACTAAAAGACAAAAAGGGTCTAGAATCAGAATTAATGCCTTTTGTTCTATTTGTATAATATTAGGCTTTGGTAGTGCACTGTGCAACTGACTCTGGGCCATATTCAAGAACATTCGTGGTGCATACGATGGTGTGGTACTGGTACGACGATTCCATAGACAAAATAACAGTCATCGTATCGGTACCACCCCATCGTCAACACCACGGACGTTCTTGCATACGGATTTAAAAGAGAACAAGTTTTAGTTAAGTTAGTGCTGCTGCGGCCGTGGTAAGGGGAGGATGTATGTCCCCCGCGTCTCTCTTCCCGTTGTTGGATGAGTCTTCCCCTCCTCCCTCCCCTTTGATTTTTATCCAAGTGAGTTAAGTGCAAAATAAAGAAAATATAAGTGGGTGTGCAAAACGATGTGTGTGTAAAAATGGCAGTGTCTGAGGAGTTTATTGAGCAGCTACGGCAAGTGTTTGAGGTGTGTGATGTAGAGAAACAAGGAACTATCAGTATTAATCATCTCCTTCAGTTGGCTGGCGAGCACTTCGGATCGTCACAAAATGTAAGTGAATGTTTAAAAGTGGTCACTAAATTTATACATAGTAATAATAATTGCCTATACGTACTGTACTTCACGATATGACTATATATTTACCACCAGTCATGCACCTGTACAATTATTATACACCACCGTACGTACCTTATTATTTTGTTAGTCTATTATTATTATTATTATTAGTCAGAATGTGCAGTTTATATATATATATATATATATATATATATATATATATATATATATATATATATATATATATACACACACAGTAGTGACTTGTAATTTATGTACAAGATGCAATGATTATATAGGCTATCCTACATGTATAGAACACGCATTTCTGCTATCTGCCTCTACCTACAGTAGCCTACAGGTAACGAGGCACTGCCACCATGCACGGGAGAGTCCGGAGAGTATTGGTAAGGGGTAGCAAACTCCTGAAGGTTACTGTTAAGAGTATGTTCAGTCTACCCTGAAAATATAGCAGCCATCGTATGCAAGATTATCCGTGGTGTTGACGATGGTATAGTACGGGTACGATGGCTTTGTAGTGTGTCAATTAATCAATGTTCTTGCATACCACCTCAGGTTTTATGCTCACACGTCTACAGTAACATTTGGTTATTGTAATAAAGCTACACAACAAGAAAGCATCTTGTCCAGTTTTATGAGGAGGGTTTTGGCGCCTCTTCGGACCCGAATCAATTCTTTTCCTCCATTAAGCTGTCCTCTCCTTTCCTTCTTTTCCCTTCGTTCTTGCTGTCCATCTCTCCGTCTCCTGCCTTGTGGTACAATAAAGGTTTTTCTGCATGGTCTAGCACAGCCACAGTCTTCCTTAATTATTAGGCTATATACAGTATTATTACACTTATTCCTCTCTCTCTCTCTCTCTCATAGTGACTACTAATCAATCATAGGGTGACAGGGAAGGCTGCAGGGAGTCTTGGCCCATGACAAGACGGGGAATGTGTGTGTGTGTGCTGTTCATTCATGTGTCGTGTTAGGAGGTGGATTCAGCCATTCTACAGGCCAATAATTTGTCAAGGAGAAAGTAGGCTATAATTATGCACTCGATATGTAGTGTACACTGGTAGTAAGAGTAACATGTAGTTCAGTCAGTACATATGAACCTTAAATAGTAACGATATAAAAAAAAAAAAATCCTTAGAAATTGAGGTACTGTACAATACAGTAATTATTTAATTAATTTATTAAAATTTTAGCGGCTATCACACGGTCGCTCTTTTCCTGCGACATCGTGTCGTACGACACCATTTTCGACGACATGTCGCGTGAAACAATAGCACACGGCAAATTCTCATTCAGACAACAACGACGACCGACGACACCACACGGGCGGCGGGACAACCAAAACACTCTGTTACAAAAGCCACATCACCAAGGATGGACGTCATTAACCGAACCGAACCTAATCTAACCTAACCATTTTAGCTGTTGGTGCGTCATGCCATCAAAATACCTACTGTAGATCTTTACAACCTAACAACCTTAAATAACTTCCTGTCACATCAAACATCACTGTGTCACGTGGTTATCATTATCCAAGATCTCTCTTACCTTGATTTTTTTTTTTTTTTTTTTTGATGGTTTCATAACAGTTATCCTTTCAAATGTGTGAGATGTGTTCAGCCTTGACGTGTGTATCGTTTATCAGTATAATGATATTGGTACGTAGGATGCTTGGAGTCATAACAGGAAGTTTTCAAGACGTGATAATAGGTATTAGTCTCTGATGACAGGAATTCCAGTGAAGTGTTTATTAAACTGCGTGGAGTTTCATTAGCTGAACAACAGTGTACCATTATAACTTTGCCCATTTCACAGCAGATTCCCTATATCACGATAGATAGACATTACCAATTGAAATGGTTGCGTCAAAAGTAGACATTTTATAGTTATATATATATATATATATATGTAAAGGTAAAAATGTGCAGAGGCCTAAATAAGTTAAGAATGAGTTTATATAATCAATTAGGACTGTGGTTGAGAAAAGTTTCCCTTTGATTGTTGTGTTGGGAGATTCAAGGTCGAGAGAGATGCACGGAAGTGGTCACTGAGTTTAGAGATGAAGTGAAGGTTATCAATGAAACTATTTACCTGTACGGTAATAAAATAAATAGGCCACAGGAGAAAGTTTAACCATTACTAGACTAATTAATTGCTTATCCCAGCGAGTCATCTGTTGCCATGAGATGTCACAGTGGCATATAAATATATTCTTCCCCCTCCTTTTTTTCTAACACCAAAAAACACCTTAGAAAGATCTTATCATAATGAAGGGATTACTTTGAATCCAGGAAGATATATCGCATAATATCATGCACCAGTAATTTACAAGTAAAGAGTACCGTACCGTACTGAGGATCATAAAGGTCAATGGTGGAAAACAAGCCTATTGTTTTGTGATAGATATTCAGGAAATATAACCTTTGTCAAATTGGTAACTCGAACGTGTGTGTGTGTGTGTATTGATATTCTGTATTACGGTATGTTATAGGCTTGTTGATTTAGGCTTTAGTTACCGTTCTGTGGTTTTGCTCTGATAAATTGTTGATATGTTGTGACAGCTGTGTCATCCATACATTACCATTGTGTTGATTCGTTGAGTTGAGTGAGTTGTGGGTTTGGTGTTACGGTCGCTTTACGTTTAATGTCGGCTTGATATGTTATTGTGTCTTTGACGTCATAATACCAGAGTAGGTAATATTATATATATGATTGAAATTTGCAGCGAATAGACTATTATTATTATTATTTTATTTTATTTTATTTTTTTATTATTATTATTATTATTATTATTATTATTATTATTTTACTGGTAAAATATTACACACCAACATTCTTTAAGGTATTTCATAGGCATAGCTATAATCGTAGTATGACAAACTGGTACCTAAAAGTACCGTACCGTACGTAATATAAGTCACCCCGGCCGGCTCACCCGTATTCAGTAATGTTGATACAGACTACTTAAGCATGTACGGAGATATATTCCAACACACACACACACACACACACACACACACACACGTCATTTCAGTTACATCGCCTTAATTGTTGACCATTACGAAATCGATCTGTGTTAAGCGCCAATAAATAGGACCTACCTGTTGCCATACGTTACTTTATTCCTTCAGTCCTGTTATTCCGCTTAAATTATTTTCCTGTAGGCTACTATGGCAAATACCCAGACAGTTTCATTCACCACGTGTAGCAAAGCCGAAATCCCCGGAAAGGGTGTACTGTAGGTCTAGATAAATCGACGCCAAGATTAAAAGTTACGGATAACATTTGTGGGAAGTTTCCATGCAGTGTAAGCAATGATGATAGAAAAACGAAAATTACTGGACCGAATCGTTATTGACTTCTTTAAAAAATGTCGTTTTTATGATTCACGTCAGTATAAAGTTGGAAAAATACTGTTCGCACCACCTGTTTTTCGTTTATTTTTTCATAACATTTCATACGATTTCACCAGGCAGAGAGTACGTAGGCTATATAGGCTACCAATATTGTCACCAACTGTACCTCTGAGGCTCTGAACCTTGTAACACAGTGCAGGTGTAGGCTATGGTGAAGGGGTGAGTGATTGCCTAAGGGGGTGATGGTGGTGAGTTTCGATGATGTCTAGAGGGTGAAGTAACCTATAGCTGACAACGACCAATCAAACCCTGAACGCAACGACCACCATGCAACCAACCAACCAACCATCCAACCATCATTAGGTTACAAACTTGACAGATGCGGGTGTGTGTGGGTGGTATGTACAGTACAGCCACAATCAAATATCCACCGACACTTTCCTTCCATCGTAGTAAATATCTTGGTAATAAAGAACAACACGTGTATGATTTTGCAGCACCTCATAATAATAATTGAGGGGGTTGAGTTGACGTAAGGTGTTGTATGATTTTATTTTGATATGATACTGATTTATTTGCACGATGGAAGATAAGTGTTGGTGGTTATTTGATTGTGGCTGTACGATAACCTGCGTAAGGCTAATGGAGTGTCAGAGTACCTTAGTAACACTGAAGGTATACAACTACAGCCACAATCAAATAACCACCGACACTTTCCTTCCATCGTGCAAATAACTCAGTATCATATCAAAATATAATCATACAAAACCTTATGTCAACTCAACCCCCTCAATCATACACGTGTGTTGTTCTTTATTACCAAGATATTTACTACGGTACGATGGAAAGAAAGTGTCGGTGGTTATTTGATTGTGGCTGTACAACATAGCAACAACGTACGGTATTATCAGCATCTGTGTGTGTGTGTGTGTGTGTGTATTGGCTAGGCTACATACCATATCCATCCCACCCTACTGTATAGCTCCCATCCCCCTTATTTTTCCTGTTGAGCTACGGCCTTCAGTCAGTGGGACAGATTTAAGAATATCCGCCGTGGTGTTGACGATATGGCGTGGTGCCGGTACGATGGCTCTGTATTATGTCTAGAGAATCATCATACCGGTACCACGCCAGCCATCGTCATCACTATGAATGTTCTTGCATGCAGCCCATTGTGCAATAGGCTATAGGCCGGATATGCACTATACTAATTTCGAATGCGACTAGTCTGGCCTTGCATGCGTCGTCGTCTGATACATTGGAACGTGAATTAACCCTATCATAATCTTTAGTTTTCTGTTTACGTTAGAATGGAACTTTGGTTTGCCTCTTGCTTTTAAGGTACCATACTTTGCGTCACAGAAAATAAATGCGAACTGTGAGATGTTGTTGTTGGTGATGGTGGTGTTGGAGTTGGTGATGGTGTCAGTGGAACCTATAGGCTACAGTTGACTGGTCAGCGAGAGGAGTAAGTACAGTTGGACCCAAGATGATGGTGATGACTACCAGGTGATGTGCCAAGTTGACGTCAGTCCGCATTACTTCACTCCATACCACACCAAAGGGAGAAAAAGATTATCGCCAGTCGTGTGTATATGAATAGGCTTTATAGACATTTTCCCTTAGAAGAGTTACAACCATGAATATGTATTTGACGTGGTATTCACCGGTATAGGCTATAAGTAGTATAAGAAGTTGATGTGAGAGTGATGGATTAAAGTTATATGAGTTTACTTACGTTACATGATTCGCGGCACATCAAAACAATTGTAAAAAGAATGAGAGGTGATGTGGAAGCTGTAAGCCTATATATTAATAAGTGTTGCATTGGATCTCTTCCGTATCTACTTTTACCCCATGATGTGGCTGCCCCTTCGAACCATAGCCCCTCCCTTTTCATCCATTCTTCATCTGTCATTCCTTTCTTAGTACCGTATTGCCTTCGGACATACATACATTTGTTTCAATAGAGCACCTTGCTTCCTCCAAAGTAAGCCTGTGCTAGGCTCGGATAGAACAAGCTTGACAAAGATAATGGTGTCCTGTTGCTTGGAATAGTGTGGAGGAATTAGTTACTCCAAATTTACCAACACTGTACTTCCCTCTTAAAAGCAATTTGAACAGGATGTTTGGTTCTGCGTCATGCATGGCTGGTGTGTTTGTTTGTTTGTGCTTTGGTGTATCGAGAGATTGTGTGCACTGCAATAGCTTAGTTGAGGAGTGTTTGCTACACGGAGGTAAAAGTAATGTGTATGTGTGTGTGTGTGTGTGTACTCTCAGGCAAGTGAATGTAGTCTACGTGTGTGTGTGAGAGAGAACTTTTAGGCAAATGTGTGTGTGTGTGTGTGTGTGTTAGAAATTTTAGGCAACTCTATGTGTGTGTGTTCACAGGTGTTATCGTACCAAGGTAGTGACTAATAGGTGTGTGTGTGGGCTGCAAGGTCTGCGTACGGTATATGCATAACCTATTATCCTCCTCCCCGGAAAATTGGGTTGGCATTGTGCTGCACCTGTAGACTATATAAATGAAGGGGGTGGGGGGCTATATCTTGTTGGTAAATTAGAGGACTAAACCCAATTATAATAGTACCTTTAGTAATACCATAATAGGAAAAAGAATCACCTTCTGTGCCTGTATGCATAACCTACTCTGTGTACGGTAGCCTACTGTACTGTAAATTCATAATAGAGATATGTTTTAATAGATTATTGGGGTATTACCTATTTAGTCTGGGCTTATGTGTATCTGTAGTAGTATATATCTATGTTGTTCATGTAAAAAGGGGAATTATTATGGAATGCTCAATAGTTATTAGACTTGGGACACGTAACCTAACCTTACCTGCAGAGTCAGTGGGCAAGATTAGCGTGTGTCGGGATGTTGATGTTAATTAATGGAGAATGAGGTCAGGGGAGATGGGAGGCAACAGGTGAGTCAGGACAGTTATTGAGGTGTGTGTGTGTGTGTGTGTGTGTGTGTGTGTGTGTGTAAGCCCTCACTGTCACTGCCTAGGGGTTAGGTAGCGTAGATGAATGGTGTTTGAGATGGTTGAGGTGAAAGAGGTGGTTGTTTACGAGAGAGATGAGAAACGGTGTGTGTGTGTGTCAGAGAGGATTCAGGAGGCACAATTGTAGGTCAGAGTTGATCAGACAGAGGGTATGAGTCACAAAGAAAGATGCTTGAGCCAAAAGGATGAGAGAAAGACTGTGTGTGAGTGTGTGTGTGTGTGAGGGAAAGAGAGAGTGAGTGTAGCCTAACTACGTACTGTAATGAAAGTGCGTGTGTGTGAGTCAGTATAGGGATGCAGGTGTGTGTGTGTGTGTTTGAGGGAAGAAGGGAAGCGAGGTCGGAAGGACAAAGGAGACTGTGTGTGGTGGTAGTGGTGGTAGTGATGGTGGTAGCCTAGTAATGGTGGTAGTGGTAGCCTAGTAATGGAAGTGTTTGTAGTGGTGCAGGTGTTTGTGGTATATACAGTACTATACATAACACAACATATATACCTCGTGTGTATCAAAACTTTTCACTGCAACTGTACCATCTCTTGCTTTCGTACCTCGTAGCTTCATGATATTGTATAATGATTGCCTACAGTCGATATCAGTATATAGTCGTACCCACCTTATATAAAACTGTATTAGACTAGAATAAGATTGGTTCAAAACATATATAGCCTATATTGCCTACAGTATATATTTATGAAACAGTATATACTTTATGGTGGGTAAGAAATAATCTACCACAACTGTACATCAAGCATACTCAGCCAAAAGATTCCGTTGGTTTTCCCAGCCGTCTGTTTCACCTCACACACACACACACACACACGGTCCTTTTCTCCCCATCTCGTAAACAACCACCTCACTCACCTCGTTACAACACACACACACGTACACTGCATCTACTTGCCTATGGTACACACACACAACACACGTATAGTACAGTGCATTTACTTGCCTATGGTACACACACACACACACACACACACACTGCAAAATAAACACAAAGGGACACAGATCTTATTGGTGTATTATTATGTTTATCACCCACCCACCCACCGGCCGACTGACAGATGACGAGCAGTGGTGATTGATTAAGATGTTGACCAATTGACAGGCAGTACCGGTATAAGCTGGGCTGGGCTGGACTGGGCTGTGTAGGCTACTTGAGGCTCGGGAGGCCATTCATAATAATAATAATTTAAAGCTCGTGGGAGAAAGAAGGAGACAACCACCAAGACCAGCGGGACTTTTATTGATACATATGATTGTACACCTGGATACTGATTTAGTGTTTGTGTGTGTGTGTGTGTGTGTGTGTGTGTGTGTGTGTGTGTGTGTGTTTTCTTAGCTTACCTATTTGCATATTTAAAGGATTGAGTTAAGCTCGTAATGTCCCGTTTTTTAAAAGGAGAGAGAGAGAGAGAGAGAGAGAGAGAGAGAGAGAGAGAGAGAGAGAGAGAGAGAGAGAGAGTTACCGTAATAATAAATATAATAATTATAACAATAGTAGTAGTAGCAGTAGTACCACCGTAGTAGTAGTAGCAGTACCGGTAGTAGTAGTAGTAGTAGCAGTACCGGTAGTAGTAGTAGTAGTAGTAATCGTAGTAACAGCATCAATATTTTGTTTAGAAGAATCACCATTTACAGGTTGACCATTGCGTATTAAAGTACCGTACGTATATGTTGACCGTAGCTGCACCATACTGTAACCTGACTATAGGCTCAAGTGCATCATACACCGTTATAGTCAGTGGGGAAACAGAGTATGTGATGGATGGATGAAAGAGAGAGATAAAGATAGAAGAGAGGTAGGGTAGGCGATGGAGAGAGGGAGAAAGATAGAAGAGAGGTAGTTAGGGTAGATGAAAGAGAGAGGAGAGGTAGGGTAGGGGAAAGAGAGAAGAGAGGTAGGGTAAGGGAAAGAGAGAGGGAGAAAGATAGAACAGAGATAGGGTAGGGGAAAGAGAGATGGAGAAGGGTAGGAAGGAAGGAAGGAAGGAAGGAGGGTTGATGGAGGGATGTGGAAGAGAGATAAGAAGGGGAAAGTGTGGGACAAAGGGATGATAGCAAGGGGGCAAGATGGAGAGGAAAGATGTAGGTTGGTAGGTAGGTAGGGAGGGAGGGATGACAGAAATAACTTGAAATGTCTGTCAGCCTTTGTGCCCCTCTCTCTCCCTCTCTCCCTCCTTTCCCTCCATTTCTTTCTCCATTCGTCCCATATTTTTCTCTCACACTTTTTTTTTTCTATACCGTAGCTGCCTTTCATTCTTACTTGTCTAACTTATAATCGACTACTTCCTGAATTCATACTTTTTGCATTCTCCCGTTTCATTATTTCTCTCCCAGCCTTTCCTTCTTAATTAAATATAAATAGCCTATGTTCGTTCTCTCCTCTCTCTCTCTCTCTCTCTCTCTCTCTCTCTCTCTCTCTCTCTCTCTCTCTCTCTCCTTGTCCTTGCCTTCTTCCTCCCTTTCACTTTCTCTCTGCATAGCCTAGCCTAATCTCTTTTCCGTTTAACCTTCAAGTCTTTCTCTCTCTCTCTCTCTCTCTCTCTCTCTCTGATGTCATGCTCTTGGACATTTGGTTTATGTTATCTTCTTCCCTCCTTCCCTTCCACCCTTCCCTCCCTCCTTCACTTTCTCCTCTCTTCCATTTCCTCTCTCATCTACTTCCTATGGTAACACTTTCTTTCCTTCTTTCTCCCTCTCTTCCTTCTCATTCTATTTATTCTAACTTTTCCTTTTTTCCCTCTCCCTCTTTATCCTCCTTTTCCCCCTCCCTCCATATCCACAGTGTTGGTAAATAAATCAGCATGGAGCAAAACAATTATTCCACCAAACTATACCGTAGCCTATATATTCCAAATATTCCAAGCAACAGGCCACCCACCACTATATTATATTCTGTTAATCTAGTCCTGTTTCCTGGCATACTTTGGAGGAATCAAGGCACTGTAATATTGTATCTCAGTAAACTTGTATCCAGTTAATTAAGAAGGGAAGGAGTGAGTGGTCTTATTTATAATATGTATAAAGTTGGCTAAGTGAAAATTGTATTGTTTTTACCTGTTTGAGATTTATTAAACTACTTGAGAGAGAGAGAGAGAGAGAGAGAGAGAGAGAGAGAGAGAGAGGAGAGAGAGAGAGAGAGAGAGAGAATTTAACTGTATTAGAGAGATTATTTAACTGCTCCAGAAAAAGAGGATTAATTTAACTACTTGAGAGAGAGAGAGAGAGAGAGAGAGAGAGAGAGAGAGAGAGAGGATTTAACTGTTTTTAGAGATTACTTAACTGCTTCAGAAAAAGGGGGTTTTGTTTAACTAAGAGAGAGAGAGAGAGAGAGAGAGAGAGAGAGAGAGAGAGAGAGAACACACTTACATCAATACCGTAATTGAGACCTTTCACAGTCACTGATTACACCGGTCCATCTCTCTATCTCTCTCTCTCTCCTCTCTCTCTCTCTCTCTCTCTCTCTCTCTCTCTCTCTAAATCACACAACAAGAGAGAGAGAGAGAGAGAGAGAGAGAGGAGAGAGAGAGAGAGAGGATGAAACAGAAAACAATCACAGCAACAACACACACACACACACACACACACACACACACACACACACACACACACACACACCACCCTGACATGCCAAGAGAATACAAACACATCAATACATTACCATAACCCATAAAGTATACATACAACAACAACAACAACGTCACAATAACAACAACAACAATATACACATTTACATACAATGCCATACACATCTTTTTAATAGATATTTTTAATAGATATATATTTAAGTTAGTAGTGTAGTGGCATAGTTTAATTTGGAGGACTTTGATAGTTTAATTTGATAACTTATATGGGGGAAGGGAAAGAGGTGGTAGGAAAGGGAAGGGGTAGGGAAGGGAGACAAAAGAGAGAAAGCAAAGGGATGGGTAAACAAGAGAGGGAGAGAGAGAGAAGATGGTAGGGACAGGAAAGGGAGACAGGTAGAGTGTGGGAAGAGAAACAGTGAAAAGGAACAGAAGGGAAATGAAAAGCTGAGGAGGAGGAGGAGAGAAGGAAAGGTAAACAAGAGAATGGAAGGGGAGAGGGAAGGAAAAAAATAAAAAGTGTCAAGAAATGATTGGGGGGAGGGAGGAAGGGAGGAAAGAAAGGGAAAAGTCGACAAATGATGGGGGAGGGAGGAAGGAAGGGAAGGAAAAAAAGGAGAGAAAAAAGTGTGGAAGAGGAGAGGGGGAGGGAGGGGAGGAGATTGAGAGGGGAGGGAAGAGGTGGAGTGTGTGAGCTATGATGGCCTCGGGGTCAAAGGTCAACCCATGACCTCTTGAGTGTAAAATACGTACAGTACACCTGTGTTACTCCTGGCTAGTCTCTCTCTCTCTCTCTCTCTCTCTCTCTCTCTCTCGCTCTCTCTCTCTCTCTCTCTCTCTCTCTCTCTCTCTCTCTCAATTGGGACACGAGACATCCAATTCAATGTATAGGCTATATATGAAGCTCTGATACCGGTACACGTATGAAAAACCCAACCACAAATGAATACAAAAGAATACTCATTATAGCTTGTGTAGCGCATAGTGTATCTCTCGTTTTGGGTAAATTGGAGGGCTACTGTTTCCTCCAAATAGACCACGTCAGTATATATACGAGTATAGGGGGATCAGTTTCTCTTGATCTTGCTGTTTCCTTGCATTGTTCAGGGGACTACGTAGACTTCAATTCTCCCACCACAACAAACAAACGACTTACCCATCCACCACCACCATCTTCTTCAACAATAACACGTGGGAAGAAGTTACCTATAGTTGTTGTGTAACCATTATTATCATCATTATCATTATTCTCTTACAGTGAGCTCTCAGGGTTATATAGCCTAGGTGTATACTGTAGGAACTCTTCTTTATATATATATTTATAGATAGATAGATAGATAGATACACAATACGACAGGATTTTAGAGAGACAGACAGACAGACAGAGGAGGAGGGTAGAAAGCAAGATTAATAAGCGAGAGAAGAGAAGGGTAAATGAGAATGGAAAGATGAGAAGAGAGGTGGGAAGCCTGAGAGGAAGAGAGAAAAGTCAGGACGGGAAGGAGAGAAGGGGGGAGGAGAAAGAGAAGGTGTGGAATGAGAGGAAATGAAGGGCAGAGGGCAGAGTGAGTGGGGGAGGAAGAGGGTGTATTCTGTAGTTACGAGAGAGAGAGAGAGAGAGAGAGAGAGAAGAGAGAGAGAGAGAGAGAGAGAGTAGGCATGTGATGGAAGTGTTTAAATGTGAGAGAGAGAGAGAGAGAGAGAAAGAGAGAGAGAGAGAGAGAGAGAGAGTGTGTGTGTGTGTGTGTAGTCATATGATGGGAAGTGTTTAAATGAGAGAGAGAGGAGAGAATAGGAAGTGTTTAAATGAGAGACAGAGGGAGATGTGAAGTGTTTAAATGAGAGAGAAAGAGAGAGTGTGTAGTCATATGATGGGAAGTGTTTAAATGAGAGAGAGAGAGAGAGAGAGAGAGAGAGAGGTGTTATCTTTCCTGTTGAGGGGGCGGGTCTTTTTAGTGATACTGACCATCTCTCTCTCTCTCTCTCTCTCTCTCTCTCTCTCTCTCTCTCTCTCATTTAAACACTTCCCATCATATGACTACACACTCTCTCTCTTTCTCTCTCATTTAAACACTTCACATCTCCCTCTGTCTCTCATTTAAACACTTCCTATCATATGCCTACTCACTCTCTCTCTCTCTCTCTCTCTCTCTCTCTCTCTCTCTCTCTCATTTAAACACTTCCCATCATATGACTACACACTCTCTCTCTCTCTTTCTCTCATTTAAACACTTCACATCCCCCTCTGTCTCTCATTTAAACACTTCCTATCATATGCCTACTCTCTCTCTCTCTCTCTCTCCTCTCTCTCTCTCTCTCTCTCTCTCTCTCTCTCTCTCTCTCACAAAATTTGCAGCACATATAGAGGAGGATTTACTCTGACATATATACGCTACACAACTTTTACAATTATTCCCACACACACCCATTCACTCCCTCCCTCACTATATAGACCCTCAAGCACAACACTCGTCAGTCACAATTAGAGGTCATTAAATACCACCACAATGACTACGGTACCATCCATCCATTTACTACTAATCTGCGAGAGAGGACGAGTGGGGAAATATGTAGGGTACTGATAAGGAAGGTATTTATAATTATGTGGTCGTGTGTGTGTGTGTGTGTGTGAGGGTAAAAGTAGTCGTGTGCGTGTGTGTGTGTTTTAGAAGGTTGCTGTAGTCGTCTGTGTGTGTGTGTGTGTGTGTGAGGGTAACAGTAGTCGTGTGCGTGAAAACTGTGTGTGTGTGTGTGTGTGTGTGTGTGTAAGAAGGTTACTTTATCCAAGTCGCGCGCGCGTGTGTGTGTGTGTGTGAGTGAGAGGAACAGTAGTCGTGTGTGTGTGTGTGTGTGTTAGAAGGTTATTTTATCCTAGTCGTGTGTGTGTGTGTGTGAGGTTATCAGTAGTCGTGCGTGTGTGTGTGTGTGTTTAAAGGACTAAGCTATCAGTGGCAGTAGTCATTGGCTTGATAAGATTATGATGGGTAGATACGGTGGGTGTGTGGGTGTATACGTGTGTGTGTCAGATGTATGTAATAGGGTGTTGTTGTGGTTGTAATGGTTATGGTCATGGTGGAGAGATTGTCATAAATAGGTCTGTATTAATCTCTCTCTCTCTCTCTCTCTCTCTCTCTCTCTCTCTCTCTCTCTCTCTCTCTCTCTCTCTCTCTCTCTCTCTCTCTCTCTCTCTCTCTCCTTAGTAGTGTAATAGCCGTAATATAAGGCACAATAGATGGGTCCCACCATTATACTAAGTACTGAACCCACACCTGCATGTTGCCACTTTCACCCACCTACACACACACACACACACACACACACACACACACACACACACACACACACACTCCTATCATCTGCCCCTTTCCCTCCCTCGACGTACACAAGTAGGCCACACACACCCCAACCCCCCTACCCCCTCGCAGTAATATGTACTAATTTTGCTAATTCCCCCATTCATCCTTAATAACACACACACACAAAACTACAGCTACCATCCAACACACACATGCACACACACTACCTTCCAACACACAGACGCACACGACTACAGCTACACACACACGCACACACACCATCTACCTTCCAACACACACACACACACACACACCATCTACCTTCCAACACACACACGCACACGACTCTCTCTCTCTCTCTCTCTCTCTCTCTCTCACTCTCTCCTCTCTCTCTCTCTCTCTCTCTCTCTCTCTCTCTCTCTCTCTCTCTCTCTCTCTCACAAAACTAAACCTACCATCCAACACACACCATCTACCTTCCAACACACACACACACACACACACACACACCCAAGTTTCCCACCACCACACCCCCATATATATTTAACTTGCTTCACCCTTACCTCATCCATAGTTCACCTTCCCACCACCACCACCACAAAACAACACCCCCTCAAATATTATACCTTCTCATTCATCCTTCACCTAACACCCCCATCTCACCTTTACCTATTATTGTCTCCCACCACTCTCCCACCAACTCATCATTCATCACCTGTTCATCTCATTCATCCTTCACCTAACACCCCCTATTCCTCACCTTTACCTATTCTTGCCTTCCACTCTCATCATTCATCTCCCACTCATCATTCATCACCTGTTCATCTCATTCATCATTCACCTAACACCCCTATTTCACCTTTACCTATTCTTGCTTCCCACTCTCATCATTCATCTCCCATTCATCACCTGTTCATCTCATTCATCCTTCACCTAACACCCCCTATTCCTCACCTTTACCTATTCTTGCCTCCTACTCTCATCATTCATCTCCCATTCATTACCTGTTCATCTCATATCCCTTGCCCTATCTTCCCTTTCCCTCTCCCACAACCCCACTTCTCACCCATTCAGGACAACCCATGCCCCTCCCCCCCCCCCACACACGCCTGTACTTATTAGGTTACTCCCATTCTCCTCCCCCATCCCCATCCTTAAATTTAGGCTATACTTCCCCATCTAACCACCCCACGACGCCCACACCTCCACTTACACCCACGACCCACACCACAGGATACTACAAAAAAAAAAAAAAAAAAAAAAAATTAGATTGCACCCCCCCCCCCCACCCGCCCCCCAAAGATACTAAAATTAAGGATTGAGTACAGTTTTGGTAAATCTGGAGTAGTTGATTCCTCCTAACTCTTTCAGGCAACAGGGTACCATTATATTAGCTAACCTGGTCCTCTTTCATGGCATATTTTGGAGGAATCAAGGTGCTCTAATGAACCCTAAAATTGCATCACCACACTTACATATACAGTATATATAGGCCTAGCTTCTCTAAAGTGGAGGACCTCTTTTGGTAGATTGTTGAAGGGCTACTGATGCCTCCAAACTAGGCTAGACTATAATAGGCTGTCCCAGGAACCAAGTCACCTCAATGTTCACAATAAGGAAAAAGCTTCGTGACATTGTTTGGAGGATTCAATAGTCCTCCAACTTAACAACAACAGGTTAACTCCTTATTTATATACAATGTCGCTCCACAATATACCGGTAATTATCTTTTTTTTTTTTATTAGTTTATTTATTTATTATATTTGGAAACGAAGGAGCGCTAGAACAAAATCCATAGTAATGTAGATATGAACAGCAATTATTTAGGCTAACCATGTGATTGAGTGTATGTATGTATGATCACCTCACATGACCCTCCCTCCTCTCCTCTCCCATAACCTCCCCTCCCCTCCCCTCTCCTCCTCTCCTTTCCTCTCCTCTCCTCCCTCCCCTCGTGAGAGCCAGCATGTAGGGTGTTGTAATAATTCCCCTCGTGCCATCATCACCACCTTTGCATAATTGACTACCGATTTATGCAACACACACACACACACACACAGCCTTCATCATGAGCAATGTCACTGACTGTGTGTTCGCCTCTCGTACAGTCAATCAGATATATATATATATATATATATATATATATATATATATATATATATATATATATAGAGAGAGAGAGAGAGAGAGAGAGAGAGAGAGAGAGATGAACCGTACAAAAGAAAATTGTTTGCCGTTAGCGACACGTGAGAAAGTTATAAAACATTAAAGTCAACGACCTTGACAGTCTTTTTAGTCATTACTGCGTGTGTGTGTGTGTAGTATAGATTTTTGGCTATAAGAAGGTTAGATAAAGATATAGAAATCATACACACGCATGCCAACTGATAGTGAAGCACACACATACACACACACACATTACATTACATTGATTAGCCCCCCTCCCACACACCAACCCACACAAATTTCCCAGACATGCACACTATATCAATAGATTTCTCCTTTCTTGTGGTCTCTCCTTATGTAACCAGTTACATTCTTCGTACACACCACACACACACACACACACACACAAGTACAAGTTTACATTATTACACACACACACTCACACGCGTACAAGTTTATATTATTAACACACACACACACGTACAAGTTTATATTATTATACACACACACACACACACACACGTACAAGTTTATATTATTACACACACACACACACACACACGTACAAGGTTCAAGTTCATATTGTTACACACACACACACTAACAAAGCACAACGTGATAGCCTCGCTAAGCTATAGGCAATTAAGTATGTCCAAGGCTATAACACAGAATGAAAGGAGGGGAATCTCGTGACATAGTTATAGGCTATATCATAATTATGTACAGTATATTGAAGAGACCACAATTTTTATTTTTTGTGTGTGTTAAAAAAGATATGCTAAAGCTAACGGCAGACTATTATTATTGTGCGAAAAACATGTCCAATAAAAAACAAAAAAGGAATCCAAACACACAACTATTGTTATTACGCAAAACAATCATAAAGAGCAGTGTCCAATAGTTAGAAGGCGGAATCCAACCACACAGAGAAAGGTAGGAGTGAACGTTGTTGGCATTACAGTGAGGGAGTATGAGAGGTCACACAAACCCTGAGGTCTACCCCCAACACTATCTCCTCCAGGTACCACC